>JAJHZJ010000178.1:147472-393636 GCA_023548195.1 Bettongia penicillata ogilbyi | reverse complement strand
ATCCCCTCTATCTTGCTTATCCCCTTCTCCCCCACTTTCCTGTATTGTATGATAGGTTTTCATACCAAAATGAGTGTGCATTTTATTCCTTCCTTTAGTCTAATGTTATGAAAGTAAACTTCATGTTTTTCTCTCACCTCCCCTCTTTTACCCTCCACTAAAAAGTCTCCTGCCTGCCTCTTCTATGAGAGATAATTTGCCCCATTCCATTTCTCCCTCTCTCCTTCCAATACATTTCTCTCACACAGCTTAACTTCATTTTTTAAAGATATGATCCCATCCTATTCAGTTCACACTGTGCTGTCTGTCTCTGTGGGTGCATGCATGTGTATATATGTGTGTGTATGTGTGGAATCCCACCAACTACCCAGATACTGAAAAGTTTTAAGAGTTACAAATATTGTCTTTCCATGTAGGAATGTAAACAGTTCAACTTTAGTAAGTCCCTTATGACTTCTCTTTGCTGTTTACCTTTTCATGCTTCTCTTCATTCTTGTGTTTGAAGATCAAATTTTCTTTTCAGCTCTGGTCTTTTCATCAAGAATGATTGAAAGTCCTCGATTTCATTGAAAGAACATTTTTTCCCCTGAAGTATTATACTCAGTTTTGCTGGGTTGGTGATTCTTGGTTTGAGTCCTAGTTCCTTTGACTTCTGGAATATCATATTCCATGCCCTTCTATTCCTTAATGTAGAAGCTGCTAGATCTTGTGTTATCCTGATTGCATTTCCACAATACTTGAATTGTTTCTTTCTAGCTGCTTGCAATATTTTCTCCTTGACCTAGAAACTCTGGAATTTGGCCGCAATATTCCTAGGAGTTTCTCTTTTTGGATCTCTTTCAGGAGGTGATCAGTGGATTCCTCGAATACTTATTTTGCCCTCTGGTTCCAGAATATCAGGGCAGTTTTCCTTGATAATTTCATGAAAGATCATGTCTAGGCTCTTTTTTTGATCATGGCTCTCAGGTAGTCCCATAATTTTTAAATTGTCTCCCCTGGATCTATTTTCCAGGTCAGTTGTTTTTCCAATGAGATATTTCACATTCTCTTCCATTTTTTCATTCTTTTGGTTTTGTTTTGTGACTTCTTGATTTCTCATAACGTCATTAGCCTCCATCTGTTCCATTCTAATTTTGAGAGAACTATTTTCTTCAGTGAGCTTTTGAACATCTTTTTCCATTTGGCTAATTCTGCTTTTGAAAGCATTCTTCTCCTCATTGGCTTTTTGAACCTCTTTTGCCAATTGAGTTAGCCTATTTTTCAAGGTGTTATTTTCTTCAGCATTTTTTGGGTCTCCTTTAGCAAGGTATTGACCCGTTTTTCTTGCACCTCTCTCATTTGTCTTCCCAGTTTTTCCTCCACCTGTCTAACTTGATTTTCAAAATCCTTTTTGAGCTCTTCCATGGCCTGAGCCCATTGAATATTTATTTTGAAAGTTTTGGACATGGAAGCCTTGACTTCTATGTCTTTCCCTGATGGTAAGCATTGTTCTTCCTAATCTGAAAGGATGGGGGGAGATATCTGTTCACCAAGAAAGTAACCTTCTATGGTCTTATTTTTTTTTCCCCTTTTCTGGGCATTTTCCCAGCCAGTTACTTGACTTCTGAGATTCTTCTCCACCCCCATCTCACCTCCAGATCTGCCCAGCTAGTGCTTGGGTTCTGAGATTCAAATGCTGCTTCCCAGCCTCAGGGCTTTCAGCGGGGGTGGGGCTGCTATTCAGTGTGAGATTAAGTTCAGGTGCTTAGGTTGGGGCAGGGCCACCACACAGGCTCAATTCCTTCTGGGGGTTTATGCGGAAACCTTCAACAGTGGATCCCAGCTCCTGTCTGCTTTGGGAGCTCCTGTCTGCTGCTGCTTCTGTTGCTGCCTCCTGAGGGGGCCTGAGTTATGGAGACACTCTGCTCCCCTCTCCGCACACTGAACAGGCCCTCTGACTGACCTTTGGCACCTATGGGTGGAAGGACCTACACGGCCGCTGGAGATTCTGTCCCTGAAGTCTTTTTGGATCTGCTCCCCTCAGTGCTGTGGCCAAGGCAGGGCTGGGCTCCGCTCCGGGTCCAGTGTGCAACCAACCTTTGGTGTTGGTTGTTCAGGGCTCTCTGGAACAAATATCTCCTCCACTCAGTTGATGTGTGGCTTCCTCTGCTCCAGAATTTGTTGGGAGTTCTTCTTTACAGGTATTTTATGGGCTGTGGGTTTGGAGCTAGCATATGTGAATCTTTCTACTCCACCATCTTGGCTCCTCCCTGCCTTCTCTGAGTGTCATCTTTTTAGATGAAGAAGTAGTCTTGGAAGAGGCATGTTCTAAAATTCAATTGCACAAGTATTAAGTACTTACTTTATACAAGGAACTAGGTCCCAAATTGGGATTACAAAAATAAAAAAAGACAGAAATTCTTCCCTTGAGTAGCTCCCTGGGACAATGCAACATGTCTAAAGCTAAATATAGTATGAGGTAAGATGTGGCCAACGCAAGGGAGAAAATCAGGCACAGCACTCTAGGAAAACTTGAGAAGGCAAAGGGAATATTCAACTGAGTATTTCAGGGAAGGCTTCATGGATGTGCTGGCACCTGAGCTAGGGAAATCATGGATCTTAAGAAGTGGCTATTAGAAAAGAATACATTTAAAGTATGGAGGATAGACGATGCAAATTAATAGAGATGGGAGATTAGATGTTGGTGAGTAGGTCAAACTTGTCTGGAACATTGGAGTACATGAAGGAAGCGTTATGAGCAAAGACTAGAAAGGAAGCTTACAGCACCACCATAGAAGATCCCCAGTGCAAATATTAGGATCATTTTCTCTTAGAGGCAAATGGGAGTCAATGAATATTTTAAGTAGATGTAGAGGAAGGAAATGACAAAATCTCAGAGCTGGAAGGGATCCTAAGAGGCCAATGAGTACAATTTGTACCTGAAGAAATATTCCCCCCAAACCTGCCTAAAGACTGATCATCTAGTCTCTGGCTAAAGCCTGGCAGTAAAGGGGAAACCCCCATTCCATTTCTAGTTTGTTCTCATTGTAAAGAAAAAAGTCTGTCCTTATATCAAATCTAAACCTAACTCTTTGCAACTCCCCCCACCTCCTTACTCTTAGTTGTTACCCCTCCCTCTCCATGGGGCTGAGTCAAATAATTGTGCCCCCCCTTTTTTTGAGGAGACAGCCCTTGAAGTACTTAAAGACAACTAGCATGCCCCATCATGTCTTTCCTCCAAAACCCTAAAGATGCCCACTTCTTTCCATTGTTTCTCATGACATGATCTTTTGTCTCACTCCCAGAAATAAGAATCCTGTTAACATCTCTCTCTTGAGTTTCCGGCCTGCATCTCCACCTGCCAATTCTATAAATATCATCCAATAAATTCAATACAATAGGCATTTATCAAGTACCAGCTCTGTGCCAGACATTTTGCTAAGTGTTGGGGATACAAGTAATAAAAAGAAAGACAGTCCCCACTCTTAAGGAGTTACAATCTAACCAGGGAGACCAAACATATGAGGCAGGAATTGGGAAGTGGGGAGGGGGTGTAAGTGGTATGTGGGCATCTTGCTCCACGGAGTTGAAAGCAGATGAAACAATTTAAGAATCCAATTTTTGCCCTTTATAAAGGAAGGCTTTGGGAGAAGTCAGGTACCCCAGCCTCCAGCCCTGGAAGCAGAGGGAAGTGGAGGCTGAGGGAGGTGGTGTCAATTAAGATTTGAATTAGCAGCATGGTAATAAGATTAAAAGTAATTAACCTCGCTTGGAAGGATTATTTTATTCCAAGGAGTAGAAACCAGGCAAAGCAGCATATGCAGGGTTGAATAAGCTGAATAGCTTCTGCCCTCTATAAAGGAAGGCATTGGGAGGAGTTTGGTGCTCTCTCCTCCAAGGTCTTGATCAGAGGGCTATCCCTAACCCTAAATGCAACTGGATGCTCCATAGATATCTCAAACTCAATGTGTCCAAAACAGAACTCAGTTCTCCAAAATATATTTCTTCCTTACTTCTCCAGTTCTGTTGAGGGTCCCACTATCTTTCTATTCACCCAGATTCACCTATGAATTTCCTTGACTCATTCTCTGTCACCTTCATACCCAATAATTTGCCAAGTTTATTATTTATACAGATGTAGATATAGACCGAGATATCCAGATGACTTTTTTTCCCCTTACATTCCAACCTTTCCACTTCAGGATCTCATCACCCAATCTCCTAGTCTCCAGTCTCCTCTCCCAGTAGTTAAAGCAATGTTTCTAAAGTCTAACCACACCACATTCCTGTTTAAGAAACTTCTCTGGCTACCAGAAGATAAAATACAAATTCCTCCCTGTGGTTCGTGCTTCTCAATCTAGCTTTACACTTGATCTAATGCATAATATTCCACATTAGGCTCCTTCATGTTTTCTACATATCAATAGAAATAGCCTCCTCCATAACATTTATCCCTAGTGCAGGACGTCCCTGGGGCCTGGAATGCCTTTTCTCTTTATACCTCTCTTACACTCCCTAGATTCCTACAAGGCTCATCTCAAATGCAATATCCTATATGAGGACTTTGCTGATTCCACCCCAACTGTTAATGCTCCCTTAATACCTTATATAAGATTTGTATATATGTCTTTTTCTTCACATGTGTGTGTGTGTGTAGGTATGTATGTATATTGCTTCCTCCAACAGAATGAGCGCAAACTTCTTGAAAGCAGGGAATATTTTGGTTTTGTCTTTGGACATCTAGTATCTCAGCCAATGTCCCAGTGCCAACGTATCACATAAAAGCTACTTAATGAACCCTTATTTTTGCTAGCTTGATTACAGAGGCAGTTGTTGGTACAGCTCTGGACCTGAAGTCTGGACCTGAGTTCAAATCAGGCCTCAGACATTTACTAGTTATTTGATACTGGGCAAGTTAATTAACCTCTGTTTGCATCAGTTCCCTTAATTGTAAAATGGGGGTAGTAATGGTATCTCCTTTCCAGGGTTGTTGTGAGGACTAAGTGAGATAATATTTATTTAAAAAGCCCTTAAATACAGTGTCTGAAACATAGTAGGAAGTATAAATGCTTAGTCCCTCCCATCCCCTTTCCTTGATTCCCCATCCTGACTACTCTATTTTGGATAAGATATGACTTAGGTATGACCTTTCTAAAACTTGGTGCTGAAAACAGAAGAAAACAGACAGATGTGACCTGGCATACGTAGTCCTGCACAGTGTTTCTCTCTTAATGCCTTGTAAAACTGTGTTCATTTTTTTTTTTTTTTTGGCTATCATATTAAGCTTGTGACCCACTTAAACCTCCATATCTTTCTCAAATGAACTGTTAGCTTGCCTCTATCCTCTCTATCTCTCTATCCTCTCTATCTCTCTATCCTCTCCTTTAAAGGTAATGTTTTAAACTCAAGAATAAGATTTTATAATTTTTCCTAACAAGTTTCATTTAATTGACCCACTGTTCTAAGCTGTCATGATCTTTGTTGTAGGTTCATGAGAAGTGATGTGAATCGCATATTAAAAAGATACGACTGCCTGAGCCATCTAAGCCACACAGTGTACAAGAATATTGAACTTGGAGGCAGTAAGACCTCAGTTCAAATCCTCCTCCAAATTTTTACTAGCTTTGTGGATCCTGGACAAGTCATTTAACTTTTGTCACTCTCAGATTTCTAATCTGTAAAATGGAAATTATAGTTGCACCTAACCCATAGGACAATAACTCATAAGATAATATATGTATAGTACTTTGAAAATTTTAAAGTGCTATATAAATGTCAATTAGTATCATCATTATTTATTGTTGTGGTTGTTGAAATCCATGAACAAGAGACAGAAAACATAGTAGAAAGAATTTGGATAAAGAGCTGCGCAGGCAGAAATAGCAGCATAGTACTGTGGGAAAAAAAACCGTATTTGGAAAACAGAAGATCTTGGTTAGAATTCTGACTCTGCCACCTACTTTCTCTGTGACCAAGTCACTTAACCTCTTAGCCTCAGTCTCTTTATTTATAAGGAGATTGAAGTATATGACCTCTAAAATCCCATTCTCCATCTGTCATCTCATCTTACATTCCAGTAACACCATTAGAGTCCTGTATAGATCATTTGGACAGAAGGAAGAAATAAATGAAGACACCTGGAAAGGGATCTCCAAGTCTGCCCTAGTGTTTGGTGACTTTGATTATGTGCACATGTTCTGGAGATATCAGCCGCAAACAGGGCAGCTAATACTGTCTTAACTTGACTTATGATAATTCTATCACTTAAAAAAAAAAGTGAAGGAATCCAGTTAGGAAAACTTCTAGTCTGTTTCTCACCAATAATGAAGATGTTGGGACAGAAAAAGAAGTATGAGAAGGAAATAGACACTTGGTCTCAGAATTTGTAATGCATGGAATAGAAAGGCAAACATAGTTTGAGGGACATCCTAGATTTTATGAGAACAGGTTTCAAAGGATACTGATAAAAGATCTTCTGAATGAAAATTCAAGAAGACACAGGTTATCAGAGATTAAAACTGAAGATACAAATAGAAAAACAGCAGATCTATTGTTTGTGGTTGACAGGTCAAAAAATAGCAGCCTCAGGATCCCTCAGCAAAAAGTCCACCACCCACACTTACTGGATGATCTATCACCATAGAGCACCGGTCATTCCCTGTAGGATAAAGAACTGCTTCCTCCAGAGAGGATTCAGCTCCCGCTTCTTGGGGAACAGACTTTTATTACTACTGAATGCCAAGTAATCTGTTATCATTTTCCCCTTTCTCCTCTTAGCATTATTAATTTATTAATATGTTTTATTCTTGTTAACAGGTCTTATTCTCCCACTTTTCCAACTCTTGCCACAGGCCCAGATTTCTCTCCAACAGTTCAGAAAGTTTTTCTCATTTGTTTTTGTATTAAATACTTCAACCATCCCATTTATTTAAAAGAACAAATCCCAAACAGCCAGGAGAATGGACAGTCTTTAACCCACTATTTTAAGAGGGAGGTAAGCCTGGACTTGGAGCCTAGAGAGTAGTCATTTGGCCATGGCCAAGAGATGAACGTCTTAAACTCTGTTCAGGTCGCTGTCAAATTCTTCCTAATCTTAGTTGTTTCTGAAAGTGAGTAACACACCTCTTTGTCATTTTCGTTAGTAGTTCCTCTAGGGACTGTCTGGTGATGGACTGCTAATTTGGAGAACGTCTAGTCACTGAATTAGAACAATACATAGACAAAGTGGAGTAGAGTACCCAGGGATGCGCTGCTTGAAAGAGACAGTTTTAAATTTCAACTGAGAATAATTACACCTTAGAAACAGGCAAGTGCAACAAATCAGGGAAGAATTTGTTGTTTTGTTGAAAGTCTAGCTTGAGAAAGTGATGGAGAAAATGTTCACAGTGAAGAATATAATAAAAAGTGTCACCCTCTCCCCCCCACCCCCAGATCCAATTGTTAAATATTTACCAGTACTTCCAAGAGCACTATTAAATAAGATGGGGGAGATATTTTTTAAACCACATTGTAGAGGACTCAAAATGACAGATTTAATTTTTTTTTGTTGAATCTTAGAGGCATTATGAAGTCATGAGGATTTTCAGCAGGATAGTGCCATGGTTAGACCTATATCTTGGGAAAACTATGTTGGTAATTATACGAAGGTTGGATGATAGTACAAGTAGGCAAAGTAATTAGGCTATAACAATAATCCAAATGAGTTGTACTAAAGGCATGAAATAAGGAGGAGACTGAGCAAGTGGAGATAAGGTGATGAATGTAATACAGAAAGTGGACCTATTTTCCATAATTATTTCTTCCCTCAATAATGACTGTCTTAGTTTTAGTCATTTTTTTTAGTCATATCTGACTCTATATATCTGCATTTGGGGTTTTCTTGGCAAAGATACTGGAGGGGTTTGCCATCTTCTCCAGATCATTTGTTACAGATGAGGAAATTGAGGCAAACGGGGTAAATGACTTGCCCAGTGTCATACAGCTAGTAAGTATCTGAGGTCCAGTTTGAACTCAGGAAGATGAGTCTTCCTAACTCAAGGCCTGGTGTTGTATCTACTGCAGCGCCACCTACCTGCCTTCAACAGCTGCAGAGGCTGATAATTGAAACATGAGATCAGTACATGTATGTGTGTAAAGAGATACATGTGTGTCTATATGTATATATACATATACGCACATATACACACATACATATATAACATACACATGTGTGTTTTGCATATATACACATGTGTACATATATGTGTATGTATATATGTATGGACAAGGTTTGAGGAGGTACTCATGATTGGGAGGGTAACCAAGAAAGAGAGACCAAGGTGTACAATCCTAGATTATTTAGAATTACAGAATTGGAGAAAAAGCACTCTGGGTTTTGCCTCAGAGCCAACAATATGTATTTCTTGTTGCAGATACAGCTTTTAAAAGGATTTTGCAGAAAACAAGGGATTTTGTGTCTATTCTAAGAAGAAGAAAAAGCATTTCCATTTGGAAAATGTCAGAGTTAGAAGGGAACCGAGGAGTTTCCAGTGTAATGAATATGTAACTCCGGTCTTTAATTACACATATGTTGGCAAGAATCTCATCTATGGTGCCTGCAACAAGTAGTTACTCCGTCTTCATTTGGTCACCCCTCCGCTTTTAGATCACTTCAATGGGATGTCATAGCAAGGGAAGGAGGACATTGGCTAATGTCAGAAAGATCAGCAGTCATATTGTGAAAAACTTTAGGCCCAAAGATTTCTTGAATCTACCTCTAAGGTTGCTTTATGATTTTGCAGTAAGATATCAGGGCTAAGGGAGACACGATGAGAGAATGGTAGGAAGTACTTTGAGATTTTTGAGTGGTCAGCAGTAAGAGAAAGTTATTACCTGAATGGCTTCCAAGTAATGGCATACTGGAGAATGAAAGCACATTTGGACCAGCTCCAAAGTGACCTCCCTCTCCCTCCCTTCACCCATCCCTTTCCCAAGGAAAGTAGCTGCCAGCACTTCTCACACATACTAGGTGGGATTCAGGGCCTGGATCTTAGCATGAGCAGCTGAGGTGGACAAAAGGACAAGGGAGAAAGGAATCAGGTTTAGGTTTAGAACTTTGCAGGGAAGAGAAGGTGGCAACAGAGGACTTCAGTCTGTCATCTTTCTGGGGACAAGATTCAGCGACAGCATAGGAGAGTACAGTACAACATAACAGGAAAAAAAAACATTTATTAAGCACCTACTGGGTACAGAACAAATACTCTGAGTGACCTAGTGGGAAAAACAAAGTTTAGATAAGACATCCATGGTCTCCTCCATCAGGGAACTACATTCTTGGAGGGGGATAATACTAGGAGAAAATCAACTTATAGGGGCACTAGATAACGTGAATATTAATGAGCTTCCAGTCAAGCCTGGGGTGTTTGACTTGCCATGATTTATGCAGGTAATATAACTGCTAATTGATGAAAAGGAAAGTTACCCCAGGTAACTGAGTAAGGGGAAGATCTGGGAGCAGAGCTTCATGGGTAAGAAATATATGTTGTTTAACTTGGGAAGAGACTCACTGAAAGAGAAAGACTTTGGATGTTGCAGACAGGTAGGGGAAACTAAGTCTTCAACATATCCTGATTTCCAGCTTGCCTCCCTAGAGAAGGAGCAATGGGGTAAGATGGTTGCATTTGCATTAGGAAGGTCCAAGTTCAAATTCCACTTCCAAAGTTATCACCTATATGAGTGTTCCTCAGCAAGTTACATTGCCTATGCCAACCTCAATTTCCTCATTTGTAAAATGGACATGATAATACCTCCGACGCCACAGGGTTATGATGAAGATCAAATGGATTCTATATGTTCAACATTACATAAAATATTATATAAGTGATAGCTATTACTATTCTCTCCGACATTGAAAATAGAATTTCCTTTGGCTGAAATCAAGCTGAAATCTTATCTTGTTCCCACAAACATTGCTCTTTCATTCTCATGCTTTTTGGTATATTCTTATCTATAAGATTCTAATTACTGTTTGCCATGCAAAGATACCTCAGGGCTACCCATCTGCAACTAGGGAAGTGGCTTTAATTCTGAACTTGTGTACCCCTAGATGAGTAATAGATGACAGAGTAAGACAGAAATGAGTCCAGCCAAATGATCCCTCTTGGAGATAAACAAGGGAAGAAGCAAGCAGCCAGTGACAACCTCTGCTCCCCTCAGTCTCACCTCTGACCTAGAGGGATGCAATATCCCTCTTCCTGTCTGTCTCCCTGCACCCAGTCTCTCCCATCTCCAATCCATTTCTCACAAAGCTAGCACATTTATATTCTTAAAACCTTTATCTCATCACCTCCTCCGTTGGTCCAATAACCTAGAGGGATTCCTCATTGCCTTTAAGATAAAATTCAGATTCATCCACTTAGCATTTCAAACCTTCCCAATCTGACTCCAAGCTGTTTTCTTTTTAAGAATGATTCCACATTAGTAGCCTTTACACACTAGGCAAACTGGTCTCCTTGCTTTTACCTGTCTGTGACATCCGTCTTCTGTACTGCTCTGTACTTCTCCATTCAATTCTCCCCACAGTAAAATATTCTCCCTTCTCACCTCCACCTTTTGGAAGGTTACTTCTGTTTTCTGGTATGATGAGTTTGAACCTCAGCATTATTGTAACTTGAATTTCCCTAGCAATCAACAAGCTTTTATTAAGTACCTATGATGTTTCAGGTGCTGTTCTAGGTGCTAGGAGATATAAAGACATCAAGGAACTTACATTCCATTGGAGGATCTAATCTGTTCACAGATAAATAAATGCAGCGTATGTTAAAAACAACACATCGTGATTAGTGTGGTGGTGCTAATCATTATGGGAAATAGGAGAGTGCTTTTGATGAAAATGTCCCTTGACACGTAGCAAGAGGTGGAGGTGAGGAGGGAGAACCTATCACCATGCAGGTAATGTTGTAAGGCTTATGGGAAGGGGGATCACCAATTCAGACAAGAATCCATCCTGCTAAGAGGGCATGAAAGGGTTGTGATCTCATTAGAGCATGGCATACTCTTGCAGATGAAGTTATGGATTGTTCATTACATCAAAGTAAGAAGCATTCATCATATAAAAGAAAATATCCTGAAATTGGATTTATATATTTGGATTATAGCCCTAGAGATGGAAGGGGCTTCAGGAAGAAAATGAACATTTCTCAAATACCCATTATGTGCCAGGCACAACACTGATGAAGCACTTGACACATAATCTCCCATTTGAGTTCAACAGCTCTGGGAGGGAGGTGCTAATATCATTCTCATTTTTACCATTGAGGAAACTGAGACAGGTGGTGGTTAACACAGCTAGTAAGGGTTTGAGGCCAGATAGGAACTCAGGTCCTCTTAATTCCAGGTCCAATGCTCTATTTACTCCACTGCCCGGATACTTCTAGGTGGCCCCAGACATTGTCTAGTCCAGGTCGTCCTCATTTTTACAGACAAGGCCCAGAGAATTAACGTGACATAAGGAAGTTCACTCAAGTAGCAGTCACATGGGGAAAGGGGGGCTTCCTTTGATCCCAAATCATTTCGACTTCATCACCTTGCCTGGGATTGTACTTGGGTCCAAATTCCTACTCCAAAGCATTCTAGTTTTATGACCTTTGAAGTGTTACTTCTTTTCCAGGCCTCTGTTTCCCCTCTCTAAAATAAATTGACAGGGTGAAATGATCTTCAAGGTCCTCTCCTGCTCGGATATCCACATGCCTAAGAGGCTCCCCGCTTCTGAAGGGGTTCAGACAAAGGCTGAATATAAACTCGAGAGGATGTTATAGGAGGAATATAGATATATACTGGTTCAGATATAAATTGGGCGTGATGGCACCTGAGGTCTAAATTCTGTGATTATTTAAATAGCCAAAAATATGTTGAATAAAGGCTGATAGGATAATTTAAGTCAGTGAGCAGCCTCCCATGGGAAACCAGAGAGAAGGATAACAACTGTGATCCATATGTTCAGAAATGGGGTTGTTTTAATTCTATCGATTTCAATTTACATTTCTCATCAGTGGTAATATTACTTCATATAAAGTGTCCCTTCCATTCAAAGTGCTTTGAAATAGAGATTTACCCTCACCTGTCCAGGCATGTTCCACTGAATTGAGGTCATCATAACAAGAGGCACATTCCTGGCATTTTTTTTCACTGAACTCATGAAAGATTGTACAAGTCTGGGGTTCTCCCATTGGCTAGAAATGTTGACCTGAGGACCCAGAGCTAGGCCCCCTTGGAATGGCATCCACTTGTGGTTCTTTCCCCATCCCCCACCTCAGTCATCATGACTCTGCACTTGAAAACGGTCCCAATGGACTTTGATTGCTTTAGGAAAGACACCAACCCCAACCCCCATGATGACTGCTTACTGATTAACAGTGGGAGATCTCTCATCTCTATTGGAGACTGTGGCCCTCTTTCTTGGGATGCTTCATTTTCTTCAATGAATGACAGAGTGGGAAGGAAGGAAGGAAGGAAGGAAGGAAGGAAGGAAGGAAGGAAGGAAGGAAGGAAGGGAGGGAGGGAGGAAGGAAGGAAGGAAGGAAGGAAGGAAGGAAGGAAGGAAGGAAGGAAGGAAGGAAGGAAGGAAGGAAGGAAGGAAGGGAGGAAGGGAGGAAGGGAGGGAAGGTGGAAGGAAGGAAGGAAGGAAATTTAACACTAATTTGCAGGAGCTGATTGCTGGTTTCAGGTCCCCATCAGGCAAGTGCTTATCCAGAGGTGCGCTAGTGAATGTTTAACAGCTGGCTCTCTGAGAATAAAATGTATTCGAGACATACTTCTAAGTTTAGCCTGTATTATTAATATTTTTCCATTATTTTCTTAAGTCTAGAAAATCAATAAAATGATAAATCAAGCCCTGCTTTGTGGGAATTACTGATCTCCGAGGTGTAAATGCTCACAATGAAAGCCTGACAATCAATCACCTCTCAGAGCTAATTGACCTGGCTCTGGCACAAGCCTGTAATCAGCTCCTCTGCTTTCTGGTGGTATAAAAGAGCCAGCCCAGAGCCTCAGAACTTCCTTATTTCTGTTTCCTGTGCAACAAAAAAGATTTCAGAGAAAGAGGGACTTTCTGAGTCTCCCGGTGCTGTGCTTTTGCTCTGACTGTCCCCATGTCTGGAATGCCCTCCCTCCTTGTCTCTGCCTCTGGCTTCCTCAGTTTCCTCCAGAAGAGCCCCCCCTTCTGCAGGAGGCCCTTCCCAGTTCCCTCCCCTTCCTTCAAGCTGCCCTCCAAATCCACTGTCTACATCCTGTCTACACACAGTTGTCTCCCCACTGTCATGTTCATTACAATCTGAACGCCTGAAGGGAAGAGACAGTTTTTGTTTTTCTTTGTACCTCCAGTGCTTAGCACGTTGCCTGCACATAGTAGGTACTTAAGAAATGCTTCTTGACTTGACCTTAGAGATCTTTGAATCCAATGGCAGTTTTAGAGAGGAGGAGATTTAGACTCAGAGGCGCAAGTCAAATGACTTATCCAAGGTAACACAGGCAGATCTCAGATCCTCTAAATTTAGTCCCCTACCTCCCACACTTCTACATCCTCCTTTGCACTGCTCAAGGGGAGCTTATTCTTGACCCCAAAGGTTTTTTATTTACAATTTTAATTCATTTTTTTTAAATTCTGAACTTAACACCAAATAAAATGAGCATTTCCATACAAAGTACAACAGAGAAAGAGGATTACATGTGAAAATACTGGATCTCTCTTAAGCAAAGCTGGCTTTTCCTTCTTTTACTCTTTCTTCTTAAACATTTTTATTTATTTTATTCAGAAATTAAGAGTTAAAGCAAGCATTTCCACAACATAGTAGAATGGGGGTGGGGGGGGCACCGAGATGATTGTACATGAAGTGGAAATCTGTTGCGAACAACCTGCTAGACTTAATTTTTCTTAAGTTGTCAAGCATTCATTTTTTTTCCTCTCCACCTATGCCCCAAGACAAAGTCCTTGTAACAAATATGTGGAGTTATTACTTATACTGAAGTGATTAAGAACTTCAACAGGAAACACTGAAGAGGATCTTAGTGTTGGTTTCTTTGTTTCCTTCTGTTACTTCCCTGACTTTCTAAAGCATCACTATTTTTAAAGCCCAACTCCAGCCAAGACCCAGGTCCAGGTCTCCGGGGGTCCATGGACTGGCTTAGCTCTTTGGGCTTACAGACTCGCTTTTCCCAGAGTCTGACACCAAGTAGCTGTCTGTTGTATGAAGCCAGAGGGGTTCAGAGGAATGGCTTCACGTTCTTCCTTTGCCTCTTCTATGTGCATGCAGGACTTGGGCCAATCATTCCTTTTCTCTTAGCTTCAATTTCTTTATATATAAAATAAGTCTGTTGGACTAGATCAGAGTTTCCTAATCTTTTTGGGGTGTCTCAGCTCCCTTTGGAAGACTGGTGAAACCTATGGGCCACTAGGTGGAGCTGCAAATGTTGCAACACCAGGTCTGCAGGCAGGATGACATCTCCCTAAGTTCAAACCTGGCCCCAGACACTTCCTAGCTGTGTGACCTCGGGCAGGTCATTTAGTCCTGTTTGCCTTGGTTTCTTCATCTGCAAAATGATCTGGAGAAGGACACGGCAAAACTCACCAGTATATTTGCCAAGAAAACCCCAAATGGGATCATGAAGAGTTGGACACAACTGAAGAAGATGCCTATGGAGCCCATCTGAGATGCATTTTTTAAATTAATGAAATACAAGATATAGGTTCACAAAGGAAAACAATAATATTGAAATACTTATTTCAATATTTATCAATTTAATCAATATTTCAATAACATCAAAATATTTAGAAAAACAATTTTATGGACCCCAGATTAAGAACCCCAGGATTAAATTATATCCAAGGTCAGTCAGTCAGCTAACACTTCACAAGCACTTAACAGGTACCATGTTAAATACTGGGGAAACAAAGCAAAGTAAAAACCAGCCCTTGCCTTCAAGGAACTCCCAGGATATTGCAAACAATGAGGCACAAACAAGACATGGACAGGGCACATGGGAAGTGATCTCAGAGGGAAGGCACTGAAATTGAAGAGAAAGATGAAAATTTCCTGTTGAAGGTGAGATTTTAGCTGAAACTTGAAGAAACTGGGAGGGAAGATGAAGACTGATGTCTTAGCAGAGTGTCCAGTACATAGTGGACATTTAATAAATCCTTATTGACTTGACTGGACCCCCACAGACAGAGAGCTCACTATCTCAAAACTCAGCTAATTTCACTTTCCACTACAGCTTTCAAGATTTTCCTCGTATGAGAAATAAATTGGGCACTTTGCTATTTCCCTCTTTCTTCAAACTTTAGTGAGGAAATAGAGGGTTTTAGCAGCAGGAAAATCAATTTCAGGACCCATCTGGCATAAACTAAGTTGCTTGTACTTAGATGTGGGTGACTCTTCTCTCTCTGTCTTTATCTCTGTCTTTGTCTCTTTCTTTCTTTTGTTCTTTCTTTCTGTTTCCTTTCCCTTCCCCCGTTTACATTGACCCTGTTTAGAGTCAAACATTGTGATTTCTAAAATTTATGAAAATAATATTCCAGGGAAACACCTCAATGAATAGGTAAAGAAATAGATTTGGGGAAGAAATCCCTTGTTGTTGTTTTTTTTTTTTTGTTTTTAAGAGAGCCAATCTGGTCTGTTTCTTATAAACTAAGTATTTTTCCTTTTGGTGTGAATGAGTTCAGTATGTAAGGGCAGAGAAATATTTTCTTTTAAAAAAAACTTGAAAAAATGCTTGTTCCTGGAGAAGTTTATATCAGCTTGTCTTGTTTGCAAACAACTGCTGGACTGACAACTGTCAGACAGATGCCAGACAGATGTTTCTAATATCCTAAATGAGATTTCAGAGGGTTTCTCTTTAAAGACTGGTATTTCACTGGTGAGTAAATGTCCAGGTGGCTGAAATCACACAAGCTCATATTGCCATCAAGTGGACAGTCTTGAAATTTTACATCTGCTGACCCTCTATTTGATTCAATTCACTGAACATTTACTAAGTGCCTTGGAATTTTGCTTATAGCTTTTTTCAATGTGGTTTTCCTGAGCAATCAATCCCTTCTGCTAGCCTAGGCATAGAATCATGGCTCTATCATGGGTTATATTCATGATTGATTATTGTCTCCTGACATTTGATCATGAAACCAGTACTGATGAGAAGTCATCTTTCCAACCAGTTTAGGAACCCTCTTGCTTCAAGCCCTCCATTCTTGGGGAACTCATTATCTCCAATTAGCCCACTCCACTTTTCAATGGCTCTGATTGATTGTAAGAAGGGTTTTCTTTGGATTAACCTGAAAAGTTGCATCTCAAAGAAAATTAACACCACTGGTGTCAGGACCAAGAATGACACCATGTCAAGAAACACACTGGCAACTGAGCAACATACTAGGTCATGTTACCTTGAGGAAAACCCAGCTTTAAGGTGCAAGTCTCTCAGTAGCCTCAGTCTCTTATTTTCCAAAGTAGAAATAAAGTTGGTGACTGTGGTCTGGCAGCAAGTACTGAACAAATTATTAAAATCTAATGTGATGACTACTATATGGATCCTATTGGAAAGGAAGAGTTTTAGTACACAGTGCTAAGGACAACTCTGTCCTTACTCCTGAGATGTGTAGCGATGTACTTTCCTATGGTTCCATTCACTGTCCTTGGAATTTTCCAGTCCTAAACAGGTCAGCATGGCCACCATGTCTTGTACAGCCCTACTATAATGTAAGTTCCTTGAAAACAAGATTTGCCCTTGCTTTTGCTGCATACCCCAGTGCAGCACAGGGGACATAATTAAAGAGCTTATCCTACATACAGTCTGTCCCCTCTTCAATCTTTCCTTGCATATTAATCTAAAATCTCATTGAGAAATCCCATTGTGGCACCTAGGTGGCACAGTGGATAGAGCTCTAGGTCTGGAGCCAAGAAGTAGCTGTGTAACCCTGGGTGGATCACTTCACTCTTGCCTCAGTTTCCTTAGCTACTAAAAGGTAGACAACAGAAGTACCTGCCTCCCAAAGTGACTGTGTGAATAAAGTGAGATATTTGTGATGCACTTAGCACCATGTCTGGTTCATAGGAGATGCTTAATAAATTCTTGTTCCCTTTCGTCTCCACACAAAGGTATCTTATCACAGGATTACCCAATATTTAGGATGATCTCTGGGATTCTGTATGGTATACCTGGGGCACCTGGGTGGTGCGGTGGATAGAGTGGTGGGTCAGGAAAATTCCTCCTCCCAAATTAAATTCTGGCCTCAGACACTAGTTGTGTTACCTTGGATAAGTCACTTAACTCTGTTTGCCTCAGTTTTCTCATCTGTAAAATGAACTGGAGAAGAAAATGACCCATTCCAGTATTTCTGCCAAGAAAACCTCAAATGATGTCACAAAGAGTTGCACACAAACAAAATGACTGAACAAATAGCATGCCTCCCTTAATTAGACCTAACCTTGTACCAACTTTATTTGTCACCAAACTATTGACACACACTGGGTGGACAATGTGCTAATCTCCCAAATTGTCTTCCAGAAAAGGAAATGCTTCCTGGCCATGTCCTTCCCATGTTTTACTTGTGAGATGGAGTTTCTGGACCCCAAGATAAAAATGTATTGTCACAAACAGACTCCAAAGCAATCGCTTCAGTTCAGCATGTGTTTATGAAGTGGTTCCAGAGGACATGGTGCAGTCGGCTCCATGGGTAATGGCAGATTGCTAACACGTCAGGATGAGCATTGACACTTGGAAATTAGCAAACTCAAAATCAAAGCATGATTTATTGTTTCGTTGACTTCTAGACTTAATAAAATAATGGAGAAAAAAGTTAATTATGCAGATTAAACTGTGAAATGTGTTGGGGGCACTTTTTTCAAATGTTAAATATTTACCAGCACACACACACACATTTTTAGTGTTTCCCATATGCCAGCCTCTGCTCTTCTCAATATGTTCACAAATACAAAAATAAAACAACTCCTGACCTCGAGGAGATTACATTCAATGTGGAAGGAAATACAAATTATCTCCCAAGTAATTTTGGAAAAGCAAACACTAACCATTGGGGAGAAGAGGATCAAGAATGCCTCTTAAAGGAAGGGGCTTTAGAGCTGAGCCATGGAGGGAGCTAGAGCTTCCCAAAGGTACAAATGAGAAAGAAATATTCATTGAAAACCTATTCACCAAAACCTCTGCCTGGTACTTAAACACATAAGAGCAAAAATCAAACAGTAATCCTAGCAAGAAGCTTAATATCTACTCAAGGAGAAAAGGCCTATAATAAGAAAAGCATCTCCAGGTGTTTGACAGTACGTGCTAAATCAAGTTAATAAGCATTTATCAAGCATCTACTGTGTGCAAGCTCTGTGCCAAGCACTAAAGAAAAGCAAGGCAGTTTGCTGTCAAGGAGCTCATTGTCCAATGGGAGAGACAACATGCAAGGAGCTATGAACAAATGAGTGACAAACAGGGTAAATAGGAGCTGATCTTTGAAGAAAGACACTAGTGTTAAGAATTAAAGGGTGTTGGTTCTTATGAGCACAGGAGAATCAGGAAAGACTTCTTGCAGAAGGGTGTATTTTAGCAGACTCCTGAAGGAAGTGAAAGAAGCCAAAAGACCCTGGTGAGGATGGACAGCACTCCCGGCATAAGGAACAGCTGGAGAAAAAGCAAGCAGTTGCATGGAGGGTCTTATCCAAGGAACAGCAAGAAATCAATGTCATGGGATCACAGAATGCATGCCAAAGAAGTAGGTGTTAAGACACTGGAAAAGTAATCAAGTCATTGAATGTCAAACAAAGGATTTCAGATTTAATCTAGGAAGCGATAGGAAGCCATTGGTGGAAGCAGAGAATGAGACAAGAGCAGGGTATACGGGAGAGATGTTACGATGATATAAATGACAGGATTTGACCATTGATTGCATATGTCAGGAGAGAGAGGGTGAAGAATCAAAAATGACACCTAAGTTTGGAGGCTGGGTGACTGGATGATACCCTCAACAGTAACAGTGAAGTTAGGGAGAGGGGAGGATTGGAAGATAAAGAGAATGAGTTCAGTTTAGGATGTGTTGAGGTTTAGATGCCTACAAGATATCCAGTTCAAGATGTCCAATACGTACTTGGAGATGTTAATGAGTACCCAATGACTGGGCTAACTGTATGTTCAAGGAATATGTCAAAGAGAAGGTAGAGATGAAGCTGGGTCTTAAAGAATCATCAAAATGAGAAATACTCAACACATACAAGGAGATTCTACCAGGCAGCTAGATTGAGGTATGCAGAAGCACAGGGTCCAGAACATGTATTTGTCTTAGGGGCAATAAGGAAATCAGCCTGATTGAGGCAGAAAGTTCCAAAAGGCTAGAAACACTACCAAGCTTCTCTCTATGGTCCGACTTCTCTCCTGAGCTGTAGGTCTACATACCCAACTGCTCCAGTACTTCTCCATATGTTAGACCCAATGTGGCTCACATTCAACATGTTCCGAAGAGAACTTACCATCTTTCCCCTTGAAGACCCCCTCATTTCACTGAATTCACCTTCTTTCCTTCCTTATTTCACTACTTCTGCAGGTGGTATCTGCAATTAGCTGGCATAAACTGGATAGCTTCTTAGCTAGAAAGGCAGTGAGTGAAGTCCAACATCACCATGAACCAATCTTTCAGTCGGATCTCTTAACCAAGAACCAATCTCATTAGACTGAGAAAGATTCCTCCCTATAGGGGCTGCAGGATAATGTATTATTTTAGGCCACAACAACTGTCAAAGGCCATCTGCCAAGCCAAAACATGGTAATTTTTATTGATGGAAGGATGCCCCAGGTCTTCAAAATCCCACATACCCATTAAAGTTCTTCTACAACCTGCTCCCATCTATTTGCAGTTTTATCATGATTCTTCTTGCCTTTTGTTCTGGTCAAACTGGATTTCCCCGTGTTCTGTAAATACATCATGCCTCCCAATCCTACCTCTGCGCATCCTTAAGTTATTCTGTGTCTAAGGGTATGCTGGTAAATGTTTAACAAGCACACCTCTAGGAGAAGATAAATGCATGACATACTTTTAAATTTAATTTGCATTAATAACATTTTCTCCATTACTTTCTTAAGTCTAGGCAGTAAAAAATAATCAGGCCTTGATTTGGAGCATCTGTGGACTTTCAAAATATAAATGCTCACACTGAAAATTTAACACTCAGCTCTTGGGAGCATCGCCCAGCCTTCACAACTTGAATAGCCTCTGTCTTCTCTTCAGTGACTGAACTTCTCTTAACTCTCTCAAGGCCAGCTCAAATGCCTATTCTTTCAGTGGCTTCCAATTCCTTCAATAATGACCTTCCCCTTCAGAGATCCTTCACAATATTTTGTTTTTCTAATGCATGGCAGAATATGGGGAGCCCTAGAGTGGTAGGTTCAAATTCCTGCTTTGTCATTTCCTATCTGTGTGAACTAGATTGAGTATCTTTATCATGCTCGATTCAGTTTCCTCACTGGAGCACAAGAAAGGAGTTATACTAAGTGAACTGTATGGACAGCTTGGTGGGGTCAAGGAGACATATTTTCTTGAGTTCAAATATGATCTCAGATGCAAGCTGGGTGACCCTGGGCAAGTCACTTGACTCTCTATGCCTCAGTTTCTTCATCCATAAAATGATTCAGAGAAGGAAATGGCAAAATACTCTCATCTCTTTGCCAAGAAAACCCCAAATGGGGTCATGAAGAGTCAGATCTGACTGAAACAACTGAAGAAGAACAATGACATGGTTCATTCCCGTTCTAAATCCATGATCTTTAATTATCTCTGTTGAAGTCTTATCCACCTACTTGAATGCAAATCCAGGAGACAAGACCACGTCTTATCTGATCATTGCTATCTCCTTCAACCTTGGGCCCAATTGCTAACATGGCTGCCCAGTTTTTACCACCAATTATCTAGCTCCCAGAATCCTTCTACCATGTATCTGTAAACAATGCATCAAATGTGTTGAGGACCAGGAATCTTGTCATCACGAATTTTTGCCAGGGGTATACAGAACCCTGTTAAATAAGCACATTTTTTGCTCAGGAGACTGAAAGAAGGAGAATCATCAAAAGAATGGATTATTAGAAGAAATTCCTAGTTCAATAACAAGCCTTCAAATACAGTAGAAGATGAGAATATAAGTATTTAATAGTAACCCAGAAGTTATATGGCTACTTGGCTTAGGTCCACTGAGGCCAGGAGTGAAGTCATCAGAAAGATGCATGAGAGCCAAGCTGACGTCAAGTGCTCCACCACCTGAAAGGGGAAAGATAAAGGGATGAACCTGGAGCATTCATTGCTTCAACAAGGAGAAGAAGAGAGGAGAGGAGAGGAAAGGAGAGAAAAGGAAAGGAGAGGACAGGAGAGGGGAGAACAGGGAGGAGAGAGGAGGGGAGGGGAGGAGAGGAGGAAAGAGAAGGGAAGAGGGGAGGAGAAGAGAGGAGGGGAGGGAAGAGAAGAGAAGAGGAGAGAATGGAAAAGGAGAGGAGAAAAGAATCCTTTAAGTCTCTAGCCTTGCTAGTCCACCTATAGCCAGCTCGCAGGTTTCCCCCAGCCTTCTTCTCAGGTCCTTCCTTTAGACCATTTTCTGATGTGTCTTCCAAACATTGGCAGATCCAAAAGTCAGTAGAAGTGCTTCCTCTTGTTCCAGGAAAGAGTCAAACCTGAATCAAGTGAACCCTATCCTATTAAAACACCCTAATCCAGTCAATGTGTGACCACTTTCCTGGGTGGGGCCTAGTGACAAAAATACAAGTTATTATCCTCTCCTCTCCCCCCATTCCAAACATCTAGAAGGAATTAACTATTAATTACGAAATTGCCAAGGATGCCAAAGCAGTCGCACTCCTAAAACAGTGCTCTGCATATAATAAGCACTATTTTTCTAAAGTTTAATGAATGTATTCAAAGTGTCCAAACTGCATAAGATAACACATTTAAAATGATTGCTTCTAGATCTGCATTTTTGCCTGATATTGATTAAGATCTGTAGCAATGAAAGCTGGATTCAGACCAGATTGTGAAAGGTCTTAAATGGCATTTTAAATTTGATCAAATATATATGAGAAGCGGTGGGAGAGGACCTAGAAGTGCTGAATCATTCAGGATCCACTGGCCACTCCAAAGTGGGGGCAGCATCTCTCAGGAGCCCATAGGAATGCTAAGCCTGCAAAGACCTAGTTACCACAACTGTAAGATGAAGCTGGGCATCCATCGGTAGACCAGTGAAGCAAGGCCTTTCCCAGGGTAAGGGGATTATAATCTTTGGAGAGTTAACTAAGCACATTCAAGGCAGTTCCCATGTAAATGTTTGCTGTGATTGATGGATTTTTTACATGAAAGGAGAATAATGTGGAAGAATTATGTTGGGCTCTTAAATGACTAATCTCAACTGATGCTAAGCCAAAATGTAGATCTATAAATGATAAGTTAAAATGTGACCCCCTATGGAATTTGGGCACATCACATGCTTCACAATCACTTGTATCAAGAAATGTGAGTAAGGAACTACATAGATTTTCCCCCAAAATTGTTAGCAGAATATTCAAATTCATGAGAAAAAATAAGTCCATGAAAAGGAAACCTCTGCAAAATTCTATGGCCAATGAGAATGGAGCAGAGTGCATTTCTATAGTGGTAAGCTCATTTTCTTGTGCAAAAATATTTTGAAGGGGGTTTGTGATACAAGAAGAAATTGATGATAGAGATGTAATCAGTCCATTCGATCATAATACATTCTCTCCTGCAATTCATATATTTGGTGAAATTTTTTAAAGCTGAATAGCCTAAATCAATTAACGTGAAGTCCTCAAATTCATATTCTGGCCCAGAATGATAGAGTATGTGCATTCTCCAAAATTAAAAACTATGGATAATGAACATAAGAGAAGAATATTTTTTAAAATTTCCCCAATTTTGAATATTTTTGGCCAATAATTGAAATATAAAAAATGTAAAGGCTTCATTTATCACTTGACCAATTTGTATAAGTAATTCTCTTTTTATTTTAAAGATCTACACATTTCTAAATATGAATAGATCTAAGGATCATAGATTTAGATCTGAAAGAAAGTTTAGAGGCCACCTAATCCATCTCCCCCATATTTAGATAAGGAAACTGAGGCTTACAGAAAATTGTACACTAGTAAACGCTTAACAAATGGCCCTCCTAAGAAATACATGCAAAACATATTTTTCATTTAAGCTACATTAACATTTTCTTCATCACTTTCCTAAATCTACACAATCAACAAAACAGTAAGTCAAGTCCCAATCTTTGGCATTTGCAGATTTCCAAGATCTAAATGCTTATGCTGAAATTTTAACAATCATCTTGTGAGTTGGTAGAAGTTGGCTCCAGCATACCTTTGCCTGTAGAAATTCAATGACATGCACAAGGTCACATAGGAACTAAGCAAAACAATTGATATTTGAACTCTCGCCCTCTGATCTGTGATCTTTCCACTCTTCCACAATTTGACACGGATTGCCGGACTCATTCCATTTGAATAAGAATAATGAATAGATTTGTCTTGTGATAGTATATTGAAACAAGTGTTTGAACCTGAGCTTTTTAACTCTGTCTTGGCTATGGGTAAATAAAGAGCTCCCCAATTTGTCAGTTATATTAAATATTTCCTATTATTTAAAAGATTTTATTTTTCTGTCTATACGTGTACAGAAAAGCTAGTGGTAACTCATCCTTGTAGGTAATTTGCTTTTATTGTCCTATCAAATTAGGCAGAAATATCAAATGAGATAAAATTTGTAAAGCACTTAGCAGTGCCTGTCACATTACCTACATACTTAATAAAAGTCTGTTCCCTCTCCCCTTTCCCTCTCCAACATGTAACATAATGCCTACATAACAGGTATGTAATTCATTTTAAATTGAATTTCTGGACATCTTTCATTGTCAGAACATGTTTTCCTTAGATGGTGCTGAAAACTGCCATTCAATGGTCCAAATTCTGCACACTGGAGCCAGGCAAACCAAGTGTATCCTCCTAAAAGCAGCCTCAGTTTCTCCCTGTTTCTGTGTGCACGGTCCTTTGTGATTTAGAGATCTGCATTTTTTACCTAGTAACTTGGAGGTTAGTCCATAGAGTGTTTTTCTTTAGAAAAGGCATGAATGAAAAGGCATGAATAAGCAGTGCCCAACCTTTCAAAACCAAATGCACATGTTGCAAACACTAAAGTTAGGGATCCAAAGCAGCTTTTTGTTGCCAGGTTTATCACATGGTTCACATGTCAGTCTTGGACTATTCCCTGAGGAGGTCATCATCCTGAGAGAACCCTTCCCCCTTCCAACTAAGTGATGCTGTGATCCAGGCTCAGGTTACCCCAATCTTCATTATTCTCACAAAATACACTCCAGAGCACAGTCCTAGGGTATTGTGCTACACAGCCATAAATAATTCATTGCCCTTTGGAGACAAGGGCTCTGCCCCACCTCCCTCTTCTTGTCGACAAGGCCCTTTACATCTGTTCACTTATATCAAGCAAAAGAAGCACAAGAGGCAGTAGCAGCAGCAAAATTAAGGAGAGCACCTAGGGGTTTAAGTCTAGTGAATTCTGTGGATTTAAAAGCTAGAAGACAGTGTGGGAGTGGGCAGAGTACAGGACTGAAGAGTCCGGAGATCCCCCATCTAGCATTTATTAGCTAGGAGGTCCATGCAAGTCATTTTATCCCTTGAAGCCTTGATTATCAAATCTATAGATGGGGACGGTTGTAGCAATGTTTGCAGGGGAAGGTCCAATGAGATCATGTATACAGAGTGCTATGTCAATTACCCAACAAGGATCTCTTAAGTACCACTGTGTGCCAACCCCTGAGCTGAGCACTGGGGCCACAAAGGCAAAAGTAATAGATCTTCTGCTCAGGAAGCTTACGATCTCAGCAGAGGAGAAACGTGTATGTATGTATTTGTGTGGGGATGGATACACAGATGTGTGTATATGTATTGTGTATATGTTATGTCTGTCTTTCATTCTCAAAGAGGACCATGTCAGGGAGATGATGACCTGACTTGAAGTTGATTTTGATTTGAGTGAGGGAGTTACGTATGTATGTATACAGTATACATGTTTGTATACACAGTGCATGTAGTGTGTGTGTATCCCTGAATTGTTTTTTTCTCTTTGCTTAAACATATTATTTTGAACTTATATAGTTGAAAAAGAATGTTTCCATAAGCAAAGTAGAACAGAAAAAGGTAATAGATGAAACTGAGAATTTCTATTTCGTACCGATAACTTATGTATGTGGTTTGTGTGTGTGTCCAGTCATTTTTCACTTGTGTCCAATTCCTCATGACCCCATTTGGGGTTTACTTGGTAGAGATACTGGAGTGGTTTACCATTGCCTTCTTCAGCTCATTTTATAGATGAGGAAACTGAGGCAAATAGGGTTAAGTGACTTGCCCAGCATCACATACCCAGTGTGTGAGTCCAGATTTAATGAGTCTATCCACTGCACCATCTAGGTGCTCTACATGTATATGTATATGTAAAGATATGTGTGTATGTACATTTATATACATATATATATATATATATATCCTATATAGAGAGTATATACACATATAAATAGAATACTTCCTCTGTTTGATGCATCCAGATAAGAAAGAAAGCCTTGGTGTTTGGGCCTTTTCAATGCCTGCTTAGCCTTGGCTGAAAGGCCAATGAAGAAATCTTTCCTTGGCACATGTTTAGTGGTCAAGAAACCCTCACAGCATGTGCATGTCCTGAATTCCATGTAGGGGATTGTATCAAGCTGAGCTTACTACACACACACCCATGAGGATTTAAGTCTCACTGTCCGGTCTCCCCACTACCTCACAAACACATCCATTAAAGCAGCAACGACCACAGTAGCCTTTCTATGGCATTTTAAGGTCTACCATGCACTTTAAGTATATTTCCATTTAATTCTTACAACAATTCTGTGAAGTAGGAAATATCATTTGACAAATGAGGAAACTGAGACTGAGAGTAGAAGTGGCTCGGCCAGGCTTCCGATTCAGGTCCTCTTGACTCTAAGGCCATGCCAGCTAGCTGCCTTATTGCACAGTAGGGGCTTGGGAACTTGACAGGATTTTTCACATTTATCTCAGTTGAGAGAGCTGTAAGCAGCTTGGAAAGTAGAGACAGAAATGAACAAGCTAATCTCCCTCTGCAATTAGATATTTCGACTCTTCAGTTGTCTCTTTTTCTCTTTATCAAAGAATGTATCCAAAAACAGCTTCCAAAAGTCTCTTGATACCACCACCACCCCTTTCCAGCTCCCAGTCCTCATATAGTTGAGTGATGCAGTGGATAGAGGGCTGGATCTGGAGTCAGGAAGACTTGAGTTCATATCCAGCCTCAGACACTTAGTAGCTGTGTAACCCTGGCAAAGTCACTTAATCTGTCTGCCTTGGTTTCTCAACTGTAAAAACTGAGGATTAACACATACCTCTCAAGGCTGTCATGAAGATGAGATGAGGTTACATTTGTAAAGCTCTTCTCAGGGTGCCTGGCACATGGTTGGCTGCTTGCTTGATTGTGACATCACTATGTTGGGGTCAAGGTAGAGTGTGTCTGACTGTGGCTGATCAGACCAATATGAGCTCAGAAGGTTCATGTTTACTGGTCACTCTAAAACTAAAATGTAAAGAAACAGAATCACCTCATGCTATTACTGTGTATATTAGAACCTCATTCCTGCCAGTACATTCTTGGGGCAGAATCTCCAGCAATCTGTAAAATTTTAGATACAACTGATGAAAATGGACTCCTTTCCATCTCCAGTTAAAAGATTAGTGAAGTCAGAAGAATGAAGATCCCTAAAAACCACCATGATTTCTACTTTCCATGGCCAAAGATGTCATTAGAGAGTCCTAAGCCAATAGAGTTTGACAGGAGGATAAGGGGATTCTTTGGACCATTTTGTGAATATATATGTGTATATAAGAGGTTGCTGATAAACTTTTAGAGTAGAAAAAAAGGTCAGGCATAAACAGTCCATATGAACACTTGAAGTGGAGATGTCTTTCAAGCTACTTCAATTCTCCTTTGCTCATAGTTAGTGACTAACAAATGCCTATTCCATTCCCCATACAGTGGGGAACTTGTTCCCTTGAGGCCCCACATAGCCTTCTAGGTCCTCAAGTGTGGTCGTTTGACTGACTCCAAACTTTACAGAACAAATACTCTTAATTAAAGGATTTATTCTATAAAACTCAGACTCAGTCAAAAGGCCACACTAAGCCACATGTGACCTCAAGGCAGCAGGGTCCTCACCCTTTGGTTATATGGTCCCAAAGGCCACCCAGGATGCCACTTTAGTGACAAATTCAGAATATGATTTGCACAGGGAATCCCTAGTAGAAATGTAAGGAGATGGAAATACCAAACTCAAAATTCCACCTCTTACCAATAGCCTCATCCATGCCCCACTGCTGCCCCCATCAGGGTTGTGCTGTATCCCAGTGAGAAGAAATCAACCTTCATTCCTCCTCGTGTCTATTCAACTAACTAACCACACAGATGTGTGGAAACATCTGAATACCTGGTGAGTTGTATACCAAATATCAACTAAGCCAATGAGTCATTTTTGGCATAGTTCCAACAGTGCCATTGTCTTCCCTGTCCATCATGTGGTACCTAATTAGGACAGAAGTCCCTAGAGAAGGGGCACATGAGCTCCACCCAAGATTAACAAGGTTTGCTTTGGATATTCCCACAGTCCCATAGAATGAGATGGATAGACATAAACCCATGTCTATCATGGCTCCCCCCCCCATCTGATCTTCCCCTCATTGTTACATGGGAATTAAAGAGGTTTCTGCTCCTAAAACCCAAGTATATATCCTGTGATTGGCATGTCTTCATCCAACCATAAGTTATAAAGGGCCCATTGGGGAAAGCTTTGTTGCTGGCAGTAGAGTGCTAAAGATAGTCTCTGTTGCTTTATAGACAAAATGAAAGGCTCGTGGCCTTCTTGAAGAGCGCCCTGAGCCAGAGGGCAGCACCAAAGCACAGATATTGACACAGATGAATGTCTCTGCAGGGTGCTTGGCTTCTATTGGAATTTTTTCTTAATATTTCATGTTTCTCCTTTGTGTTCTGAAAGAAGAGGACCAGCTTAATGGAGGGGGGACAGAATCATCAACAGAATAAGGTGACTGATCCTACTAAAAATCCCCAGATCTTTTTTCAGACTGAGCTCTGCCTCACCCTACCTTGGATTTGTGAAGGTGGGAAGGGTTTGTTTGTGTTTTTATTTTTGCTTTTTTTGTACCAAAGTATAGGACTCTACCTAGCCCTATAAAAATATTCTCTTATTTGTTGGGCTCCATGTTCTAGCCTGTCCATATCTTCCTTAACTCTGGCAGTTATCCAGCACATTAGCTATCCCTCTCAGCTTTATGCCTTCTGCGAACTTGAGAATGCCGCTGAGACACCACCAGCTGACATAGCAATCTCCCAGAGGCAGGTGTTTCCTCCAGCTGCCCACACCCAAATCCCCTTCAAGCTGAAATCATGACAAAGAGGGGCAGGAGGAGAAGCTCCCACCCAACATGGGCACACATAAGCAAATAAAGGATGCAGAAAAGGAAATGCAGAGCATTCTGGAGGGACACCGACAACTAAGAGAATCAGGAAAAGCCTCTGAAAGGAGGTGACAAAAGCCTGGCAAGCATCTGGAATCCAGAGAGAGGTGTTCCTGCATACCAGGCAAGGGGCACGTGGGGAATCAAATAATCATCACCATGATAATTAACATATAATACAAATAACACTTTTAGTACCTACTATGTGCCAGACATGGTGCTAAACACTTGATCCACACCAAAATCTTGGGAGGTAGGAGCTATTTTATACCCATTTTACAGATTAGGAAACTGTGTCAGAGAGAGAGAAAGTGGCCTCAGCATTACAGAATTTACTAAGTATCTGGGGGCACATTTGAACTCAGATCTTCCTGACAACAATTCTGGTGTTCTAGCCACTGTACAATCCCAATGCTTCAATTGTAAGTAAAGCAGCAAAATTGGCCAGTGTGAGGGCATTCAGAGTACATGAGGGCAAGTACTGTTTAATCAGTTTGCAAAAGTTGTCTGGAGTTCAGTCCTGAAGGACTTTAAGGTGCTTTATTCCAAAAACATCTAGGGAGCCAGGGAGGCTTCTTCAATAGGGTAGATGTGGCACAGTGAAACCTGGATTTTTGCAATGGCATCTTGGCTATGGTTTGGAGAATGACTTAGAGTGGAGAGGCTAATACAGAAGTGGAGGCAGGAGGTGATGAGTGCCCCTAGGGCAGCTGAGAGTGACTCCTCTCCCCCAAACCTTTTCTTTCTTTAAGGCTCAGCTCAGGCGGCACCTCTTCTGTGAAGCCATCCTAGATACCCACTTCAGATATTTATATAATTCAGAATTATTTTGTTGTTGGCAGGTCTTTCAGTCATGTCCATCCCTTCATGACTCCATTTGGGTTTTCTGGGCAAAGATACTGGAGTGGTTTGCCATCTCCTTCTGCAGCTCATTTTACAGATGAGGAAACTGAAAAAAGAGGGTTAAGTGAGTTGCCCAGGTCACACAGCTAGTAAGTGCCTGAAGCTGGATTTGAACTCAGGAAGATGTATCTTTCTGAATCCCAGCCCAGTGCTCTATCCACTGGGCCACCTAGATGCCCCATAAGAATTACCTTGGGCTTATGTTTCCATATTGATCTTCCATACTGGCAAAAGAATATATGCTCCTTGAGGGCAGACTTTCTTCATTTTCCTTTGAATATCTTGTTCCCCAGTGCCTAGGACCATGCCATTCAAATATGTGTTTATTTTTATTGTTGGGTTCTGGAATAAAGATAACAGTGCTCAGGCTAGCTAAGTGCTAGCTCTCAGCTATCTGTCTCCATCAGTGACTTCAGGCTCCATCCTTACACAGCACTCAAGGGGCACTTGGACCTAGCAGAGAGCTTGGCATGTAGTATAACCTTAACAAATGACTGTTGATTGACTGACTGACCTCAGCCTTGCTGCCAATGTCACAGTAGTGATTTTGTTGAGAGAGATAGATAAGGAAGGGAGAACCAGATGGCTTGGGCCTGAGCACAATAACTCAGTATCCCGGTCATGACCCTGATATTTGAGTCACCAGCCCTGGCTCTTTTTGCTGACTCAGGACACTATAAATGTCTTAATTGCATTTCACTTGGCTTTTTTTCCCTGTTAACCAAGCCTCCCACCAGCTCAGCCGGAAAGAGAAAGGAAAGCTGACTATCTGGAAAGATATGAACATGATGGATCATTTCTGTACGGGGTTTCTCTATTGTCACTGTCCTTGGAAACAAACAAGCCCTACAAGGTTGTATCTCCACATTTAAAATGAGGAGGAAAAGTAAGCTCATTTTTGACATAATTTAGCCAGCCCCAAAACATTTGCCAGAAATTACCATGTAATGAATACAAAATTAGCTTTTCTCAATTGACCTGTCTGGAGAATTATATCCAGTAAAGTGATAGTGATGACATATGTACATTCTGCCAGTCATCTGGGATGTAGTTAGGGATTTGAAATTATTGATGACCCCTTAGGAGGAAGGAAGAAAGAAGGACAGAAGAGAAGGAAGGAGAGAGGGAGGGAAGGAGAAAAGGAGAGAAGGAAGGAAGACAAGAAAAAAGGGAGGACAGAAGAGAAGGAGGGAGAGAGAGAGCAAAAGAGGGAAGGAAAGAATCTGTCTTCCCTAAACATTTATTTGGCACCTACTATGTGCCAATCTGTGCTAAGTCCAAGGGATAAGAAAAAGAGGCAAAAGAGAGGCCCTGCCTGCAAGGAGCTTCCAATCTAATGTCAACAAATATTTACAAGGCAAGTAAATAGGAAATAATGAACAGAGAGAAGGAACTGCAATGAAGAGTAAGGCTTGCTGTAGAAGCTTGGACTTCAGTTGAGCCTTAAAGAAAATGAGGGAGGTCAGTAGCTAGAATAGAGGAGGGAGAACATTCCAGGCGTGGAAGGTGGCCAGAGAGAATGCCCAAAGCTGAGAAGAGTGTCTTGTTTGTGGAAGTGACAGGAGACCAATGTGGCTGGATTGATGAGTCAAGGACCTAGTTATCAGAAGACTGGAAAGGTAGGAAGGGGCTAGGTTATGTTATGGAAGGCTTTGAATGCCAAATAGTAGTTTTTATTTGCTTTTGGAGACAATAGGGAGTCACTGGAGTTTATAGAGTAGTGGGGTGACATGAACAGAGCTGCACTTTAGGAAAATCACTTTGATGGGTGAATGGAGGATGGATCAAAGTGGGGAGAGACTGAAGGCAGGCAGATCCACCACCAGCTATTGCAACAATCCAGATGTGGGCTGATGAGGGCCTGCACTGGGGGGATGGCAGTGTAAGAGGAGAGAAAGGGGAATATTTTAGAAATGTTGCAAAGATGAAATCACAAAGTCTTGCCACAGCTTGTATATGGAGGGTGAGAGATACAAAGGAGTCCAGGGTGACACCTAAATTATGAGTCTGAGAGATTAGGAAGATGCTCTTGCCCTCTAGAGTAATAGAGAAGGTCAGAAAAGGAAGGGTTTAGGGGGAAGGAAAATGGTTTCATTTTGGACATATTGAGTCCATCATGTCTACTAGACACCATTGTAGAAATGTCTGAAAAGCTATTAGAGATGGGAGGTTGGAGGGCAGCAGAAAGGTTGGGGCAGGATAGGTAGATTTGAGAACCATCACCATGGAGATGTTCATTAAATCCATGTAAGTTGATGAGATCACCAAGTGAAGGAGTATTGAAGGAGAGGACCCAGGACAGATTCCTAAGGGGACATCTATGGTTAGAAGGTGTGACTTGAGGAGGATCCAACAAAGGAGACAGAGGACGAATGGTCAGATCAATAGAAGGGGAACAAGGTATACAGAAAACATAGAGAAGAAAGTATGAAGAAGGAGAAAATGACTAGCTGCAGAGAAGTCTAGGAGAAGCAACTGAGAAATCATTTGTAACTTTGGAGAGAGAACTCTTCGTGGAATCATGAGGTCAGAAGTCAGATTGCAAGAGGTTAGGAATAGTGCAAGAGACCACAAATTGGGGGCACCTATTGTAGAAGACTTCTGTGAGAAGTTTAGCTGTAAAGGGCAGAGGAGTTATAGGACAATAGTTAACAGGGATGGAAGGATCAAAGGAGGGACTTTTTCAGGATAGGGGAGATATGGATATGTTAGGGATATCTTAGATATGAGGGATATTTGATGCAAAAATAGTTTTCCCCAGTCAACAACTTCCTTTATTAATCTGAACTCCATCAATTTATTCCTGCAAATATTACTCAATTGAATGTCATCAAAATTTTCAGTTTTAAATTTTGTGATCAGTTTTGTCTCTTTTGTAGTGAAGAATGCTTCAAAGCAGTAAAATGTATGTGATTTGGGTCTTTTTAAAAACATGACCTTTAATATTCAGTCTAAGTATCCATTTTAAGCTTTTTGTGATCTATGATGTAAGCCATTGATTCAAACTAATTTTTGCCAAAATACTTTACAGTTTTCCAAGAAGTTTCATCTAAAAAGATTCTTCAAATTATCAAACATTGAGTTATTGCATTCAATTATTTTTTATTCTTTCTTCTCCACTCAGTTCTACTCATCTAATTTTTGATTTTTTTAAATCCATTACCAAAACAGATTTCACGATTAATGCTTTTTAGTATAATTTTAGTATGTTAGTATAATATTAGTATATAATTTTCGTATAACTCTGGAAGGGTTTATTCCTCATTTGTCCTCCTCTGGAGATGCCTCAAAGCAAACTCTCATCATAAAAAATGGTTAGCTACCTTTCAGCTCCTCTCTATTATGGATTTTATGCCACTACTTCTGCTCCCAGAGATTGTGGCGCTTGTAAGATGCAGCTAGGATGACTGATGAGTCCATTCTGTGAAGTTTCTGAATATCAAAGGCATTTAACCAATCCCTGTGTTTAACCTTATCTGACCTACTATGAATTGCTTTATTCAAAAAGCGCTGGAATCTATTTGCCCTAGACTGGCGTTTGTTAAAGATTCCAAGTTCTGTTTGTCTATCTCAATACAAAATCACACTGACTGAACACTTTGGTCAACTCTGAGTTAGTCTGCAGTCCTCAAGATAGAAAAACAAAATGTCTTAAGCTGTAATCATGTGAAACTTTACCTCCCCAATCCACATAAAGATGGCAATCACTGGGTGGCACTGCAGCGAAGGCGTGTCTCCTTCTATGTGAATACCACTGCTGTGCTGGATTTGGATTGATTGTTATGCTCTTAATAAATTCCATATTAAAGATAGCTAAGATTGCTTCTGTTCCAGAACCACATTAGAGAATCACCTTAACAAAATTTCCATCTAATTTGACCTGTCCCCATTCTCTATAGTAAGGAGCAGAGTTTTCTCTTCACACGTTAAAGAGATGCCTATGACATAAAATAGCAAGCTAACACTTGTAGTGAGCAAATGAGTATTTTCCAATCCATAATCCACTATATTGTTTGGTAAATGGTAAACCAATGGAAAGACTTGAGATCAAATATGAAGTATTAGAAATTGATGCCAAAATGCAAACTTTAAGACCCAAATGTCCCAAAGGACATTTGTCACTACAAAAGGTAGAACGGGTATCCACAAGGGTCCTGACTTATGAGAGTTCTCCATGTCTAAACCAGACCCAGACCTACTGAAGTACTCTTCCACTCTTCCACATGATATTACAACATGTTTACTTTCCCCATCCCTTCTCCCGTTCATATCTAGTTGTGACAACCATGATAAAAGCAATGCCATTTATGGTTCCACTCACCATCTTGGTGACTTCCCGGACCCACACACTCTTTTCTGTCCACCACTCCACCCCGTGTGTTTCTTTCCCTTGTTAAAATGTTAAATACTTGAATTCAGGCTCTATTTTGGCACTTCTATTCTTATAACAGTTGAGGTTCAACATACCCACCTCCATTAACAAGATGCCTTACACCATGAAACTATTATTACAAGATAGAATGCAAATAGCAACTGTTGTCTGTCCTGGCCAGAAACTCTGAGGATTTTCTCCTACTAGATTGATTCCTTTGGGAAAGCAAACTAGATCATCTCATGCCTCTGTTCTTACCTAACCTTTAATCACTGAATGGTCAGACAAACTGAGACTTGAGAAAGACCCTAGTTCCAAGGGCAAGGACTCCCACTGAATCCGGGGCCATCTCCAGTCATCTTGATCTATGTCTTGCCACTGGACTTGAATGATTTTGGAGAAGAGAGAGAGGCTGGTGACTTTGCACAACCCTGACTCACTCAAATCCAAAGTCACTCACAAGTCAAGACATCACACTCTTGATGTCATTTATCCTCTTCAAGAATGAAGGAAGAAAAATCAGCATCATAAGACAATGCCTCTTTGAGATACACAAACAATCAATGGCCATGAAATGCAAACAAGATTGACTGCACCCTAAGGTGAGAAACTCTTTGATTGAGTCAAAAAGGGAAAAACTGTAATTGGTTGCCAAATAAACTAAGCATAGTTCCAGAAGCATTAAATAGCCGGGCAATGTCCACATTTTCTAGATTCAGAGGTGTTAAGTCCAGTGGTGGAACACTTCAGCACGAGAGCTGAAGATTACAATTCAAACTAAATCCCTCTTGAAAAGAATAGAAGAGTTTCTTTGTAGCTTCCTCCTCCCTTCCCTTTGTTTATGCCATCAGAAAAAAAGGACGGGGTGGGAGGAGGGAGCCAAGAGGGCAGAGTAGAAAGATGTACCTGCTCTAGCTCTCCCCCCACAGCCCACAAAATACCCGTAAAAAATGACTCTAAACAAACTCTAGAGCAGCAGAAGCGACAAAACGACAAAGTGACAGAGAATTTCATCCAGGAAGACTGACAGGAAAGGTCTACCACACGGGCTCATGGAGGAAGGTAGCCCACCCTTGGCTTGTGGAATGGACGAGACTAGAGTAGGCTTCAAGGCGTGCAATCATGGGCAGTAGCTGAACTTCCCAGATTTCTCAACCCACAAATTCCAGAGAGAGTTTCAAAGGTCAGTAAGAAAGCTTTCTCACCTGGGTGAGAGGGAGTACCATCTGGCCCTGGCCCCAGAGTGCAGCAGCATCCATTTTGGAGCCCTCAGCCTAAAGACCCTGGGGGAATCTAGTGACCGATCCATGTCTCAGTTCTGAGTGGCAGTCCTGGGGTGAGGAAGAGTGCTGGTGTAGTGGTGGTAACTGCGGAGAGGGAATCCTACTCACAGATCCAGGGCAGAAAAGAGTGCTCATGGTTGCTCACAGATCAGAGCACAGGCCAGGAGATGATTAAACTCCTCTCCCTTGATTGTGTCATTGAGAACTTGAACTTACAGGTCCCTAGAGTATACCCTCCACTTGACAAAGGACTCAAAAAGTCAAGTAACTGGCTGGAAAAGTACCCCAAAAGGGGGAAAAATAAGACTCTAGAAGGTTACTTTCTTGGTTAACAAGTATTTTCTCCATCCTTTTGGAGGAGGAAGAACAAAGCATACCATTAGAGGAAAACATAAAAGTCAAGGTTTATACACCAAAAACCTCCAAAAAAATATGCAACAGTCTCAGGCCATGGAACAGCTCAAAAAGGATTTTTTAAATCAAGTAAGAAAGGTGGAGGAAAAATTGGGAAGAGAAATGACAGAGATGCAAGAAAATCATGAAAATCAAGTTAACAGCCTGCTAAAGGAGACCTAAAAATGATGAAGAAAATAACACCTTTAAAAATAGACTAACTCAAATGGCAAAAGAGGTCCAAAAAGCCAATAAGGAGAATACTTTAAAAAGCAGAATTTTCCAAATAGAAAAGGAGGTTCAAAAGCTCACTGAAGAAAATAGTGTAAAGATTAGAATGAAGCAGATGGAAGCTAATGACTTTATGAGAAACAAAGAAATTACAAAATACAACCAAAAGAATGAAAAAATAGAAGACAATGTGAAATATCTTATTGGAAAAATAACTGACCTGGAAAATAGATCCAGGAGAGACAATTTAAAAATTATTGGTCTACTTGAAAACTATGATCATAAAAAGAGCCTAGACATCATCTTCCAAGAAATTATCAAGGAAAACTTCCCTGATATTCTAGAACCAGAGGGTAAAATAGAAATGGAAAGAATTACTGATCACCTCCTGAAAGAGATCCCCAAAGGAAAATTCTTGGGAATGTTGTAGTCAAATTCCAGAGTTCTCAGGTCAAGGAGAAAACATTACAAGCAGCCAGAAAGAAATAATTCAAGTATGGTGGAAAGACAATCAGGATAATATAGGATTTAGAAGGTTCTACACTAAGGGGTTGAAGGGCTCGGAGTGTGGTATTCCAGAGGTCAAAGGAGATAGGACTAAAACCAAGAATTACCTACCCAGCAAAACTGAGTATAATACTTTGGAGGGAAATGGAATTTCAATGAAATAGAGGACCTTCAAGTGTTCTTGCTGAAAGACCAGAGCTGAATAGAAAATCTGACTTTCAAATACAAGAATCAAGAGAAACATGAAAAGGTAAACAGGAAAGAGAAGCCTAAAGGAACTCATTAAAATTGAACTGTTTACATGGAAAGATGTTATTTGTAACTCACAAGGCCTTTTTCAGTATTAGGGTAGTTAGAGGGAACACACACATAGACATATATATGTATGCGTGTGTGTGTACATGTATGTATGTAGGTATGTATTATATAGGTATAGGTATGTATATGTGCATGGGTGTATGTGTGTATGTATATGTATATATATGCATATTTATACACATACATACATAAAGGGCACAGGGTGAGCAGAATATGAAGGGAGAATGCCTAAAAAAATAAGTGTTGAATGGAATGTACTAGGAGTAAGAGAAAGGGAGTAGAATGTAGCAAATCATCTCACATAAAAGAGGAAAGAAAAAGCTTTTAAAATGGAGGGGAAGGGGGGGCATGAAATAATTGAGCCTTATTGTCATGGGATTTGGCTTAAGGAGGGAATAACATACACTCAATCGGATAGGGAAATCTATTTTACCCTGCAGGAAGACAGGGGAAAGGGGATAGGAGAGGGAAGATAATAAAAGGGACAGCAAATTGGGGAAAGGGATACTCAGAAGCAAACATTATTGTGGGAGCACAGGTCAAGGGAGAGAATGGAATAAATGGAGGGCAGGATAGGAGAGAGGGAAATGTGGTTAGTCTTTTACAACGTAGGTATTATGGAAGCACTTTGCATTGTTACACATGTATGACCTATATTGAATTGCTTATTTTCTCAGTGAGAGTGGGTAGAAAGGGAGGGAGAGAATATGAAACACAAAACTTTAAGAATAAATGTTAAAAAATTGTGTTGGAATGCAACTGGAAATTAAAATATACAGGCAATGGAGTATAGAAATCTATTTTGCCCTACAGGAAAATAGAGGGGAAGGGGGATGGAAGAAGGGTGGGAAATAGAAGGGAGGACAGACTAGAGGAAGGAGTGGATGGAGGGCATGCTGTTCTGGGTAGGGGGTAGGGAGAGATGAGGAGAAAATTTTGAATTCAAATTCTTGTGGAAGTGAATGTTGAGAACTGAAAAATAAATTATATATTATGTGTGTGTGTATATATATATATACATATATATATGAGACAATACATAAAATTGGGAGCAGAGAAACATTCAATGATAAAAATATTTACAAACTGACACAGATGGATACAAGGATAGAAATTTAAGAGAAGAGGTGTCTTCAAGAAGCATGATCATCATGGTAGAGATAATGTTGGTTATCACCTCAAGAAAGGTTCTGATTCTTGGAGCCCAGCAGAGAACTGTACCTAAGATTAAGGATTCAGGGTGCAAAAGGAGACATATTTTTGGAAATGGCTCACATGTAGAACTCTTTTCCTTGACTCTACATGTTTTGACAAAGGTTTTGTCTTTTCAGTTGAGAGGATAGTGGAAGGGAGAGACAATACATTTTTGTTCTCTAAAAAATAAATATTAAAAACTTTTTTCATTCATTTTTTCTTTCCCTCTTTCACAGTTACGGCTGAGGGTTATGCAATTGAAATGAATGAAAATAGTCAGTGCCATGTGCACCCAACATCCACCCCCAATAATGGAGCAACTTGGTTGAAGATATTTCTGCATCCCAACATTCTTAAAAGTCAAAGAAAAAAGGAGCAAACTTAACTATGAGCAAGAAACCTAAACTCCAAATGTTGAACCTGAAAGGGACAAATAAATCCTATCCCCAAAGTCCAACCCCATGTGGAAACTGAAATACTGAGTTTAACTGCTTTCTTCTGGGTCACACATTAGGTAGAATGAAGACAAGGACTCAGTTTCCCTGAGGTCTCCAGTCTCATGTTCTTTCCATTGTAGACTTCTAGAAACTAAAAGTCACAAGACTGTAGGGTTCTAAAGGGTGCCTCATGAGAGCCCCATTTTCACACAAGCCCTTGATGAGCCTGGGCAGGGATGATTCAGTGCAGATTACTTTTTCATTACCTCCTTTTGAGGTCTGGTTAAGTAGTCAGTTCTTCATTTGAATTTCTTTCATTTGTGCACCCTCTCCCTGAAAAGTTCATTTTGAAACAGAGCATCTTTTCATACCAATAATTTCTGGATTTTTATGTTGCAGTAATAATCGGATGGACCTTTTCACCATTTATAATGCAGCTGAGGTTGTCACCACGGTTAGGTAGCTCTCATCCCACACATTTAAAATCTTGGTTCCTTTTGCTCACTGAAATCTGGATTCCAAAGACTAACGTTAATCTCTGAAGGGATGGTTCTTTGTTAAACCTTGAATTGCAAAATAGATGGTATACTCTTCCCTTAGACCATTCTACTAATTAAATATTACACAGACTTTCACTTTGGCGAAGCAGCATATAGCATAGTGACACATTTCTAGATCAACAGGCAACGTATGATGTGCTATCCTCATAATGACCCTAGCTGAGTCTTTTATGCTAGCTTGGAGGTCAATCAACAGAAATGTATTAAGCACCTATTAGGTGCTAGGGACAGAATGAATAAGAAAGAACTAAATAATCCCAACTGTGTTCCCATTGTAAACAATTACAAGATTACATTCTAATGAGGGGGACAACATAGTACATCTATAAAGACTTGAAGGATAAATACTATAACACTCAGTAGTTTGGGAGGGAACACACTAGCCTGTGAGGGAACTGGGAAAAGTTCAAGAAGATAGATGATGCTGGAGCTTTGTCTTAAAGACAAATGTTTAGATTCTCTAAGGTGGAAATGAGGAAGGAGTGCAACCCAGGCATGTCAGATGACCAGCACAAAGCTACAAGATACAAGAGATCAAGTGGCACTAGCCTCATTTTAAATGAAGAGAGACTGTATCAAATGTCTTTGATAAATGAGTTCTTAAACCAATTTGCGGAAGAGTCAAAGGACTCTGACCCCTGGAGACAAGAAGAGGCTCCGAGGTTTGTCTTCTCTGAGATTTCTCTTCAGGAAAGGCTCTGCTAAGTCAGAGAACATTCAAGGAGGGGTGCAGGGTGGTAAAGGGTCCTGAGATCAACCACATGAGAAATGGCCAAAGGAATTAGGAATATTTTGCCTAGAGAAGAAATGAGAGAAATGTGATGACTGGTTTCAAATATTTAGAGGTCTACCATGAAGAAGAGAGCTTCAATTTATACTAACTGGTGCTGGGGACATAATGACAGATAGTATTTATATAGAGTATTTGTGCTAAAATCTACAAGCACACACACGTAAAGTGCTTTATATATTTGTGTGTGTGTGTGTGTGTGTGTGTGTATTATCTAATTTAACCTTCACAATGATCATGGGAAGTAGGCGCTATTGTTATCCGCATTTTACAGAGAAGGAAACTGAGTGACTTGCCCAGGGTCACACAGATAGTAGGTGAATGAAGCAGGATTTGAATTAGGGTCTACCCAATGCCTAGTCCAATGTTGTGTCCACTGCACTGCTGGCTGCCTGGAGCTAGGAGCAGCCTCTGGATGAAAACTGGCCAATAGAGGTTTAACCTAAGGAGAGAGGGAACCTTTTCTAACAGTTAGATTTATCTAAAAGTGGACTGAGTGCCTTCGAAGTCCAGAATACATTCTCCCCTTGAGGGTCTTCAGGAAAAAAGTGCAAGAATCACTTGTCACATGTGTTTTGAAAGAAATCTTTTTTGGGGGTTGGGTTATGCTTCATGGACCCTGTGGTCCCTCCCCACTCTGCAGTTCTGTGGTTTTGTAATCCTGGGATGTGGAACATCAGAACTTACTTTTCAGCAAGCTTTGGGACAGCAAAAGTATGTGCCAATAGATAGACCTAGAACACAAACATCACATGGCCCCCCAATTCTTATTCCCAGAGGAGAACTGATCAGCAGTAACTTGCCCAACACATACTACAGCACACACACACACACACACACACATACAAGCACACACTAGTCCTCACACATACAATACACTCCATCCTGGCACACATACACACATACATGCCACTATAATATACACACACTACCTTACCATATACATATGCACCTCAACCCCGCTACACACATACACATCCACCTCATCCCCCACACACATATGAACATATAACCTCCAACACACACTCACACACACAGGCACGCACACACATTGTTAGGTGCCAGTGAAGGGCACCTCAGTTCCCTTTGGGGTGTGAGAATAAGTATTTCTAGAGTCCCCATCAATGCCATATACTGAGCTAACTGCTTTACAAATATCACCTCATTTGATTCTCACAACAAACCTGTGAGTTGGTAGTTATTATCTTTACTTTACAATTCAGGAGACTAAGGGAAACAGAGGTTAAGTGATTTACCCAGGGTCACACAGCTAGTAATTGTCTGAGGGTAAATTTGAATATAGGTCTTCCTTACATCAGGCCCATCCAATGTGCCATCTTGCTGCCTTTAACCATTTAATATCTACTAAATTTGACAAAGGGATATTTACTTCAAGGATATAAAAATAACTAAATCTAAAACACAAACACACATGAAAATACACACACACATACACACACACACTTCAGGGTCACACTCTCCCCTATTCCGTCTCAGCCTCTTGGGAAAGTACATTCATATGTGTCTTAGTACCCTACACACCATCGGTCTCACCAAACTTATATCAAAACTCAGCATTGCTGCCCAATGAGTTCCTGTTTCAGCTAAAATATGCCTGAGTCCAAAGGTTACTCCTTAATCCTTAGGGCATGGATGTGATCTGGCTCCAAACCTAGATGGTAGAACACCTGGATTCCAAGAAGATAGGACACCTAAACACTAGAATGCTGTGAAATTAGGATACAGAGGCTCAGTCTCCTGTCCTTTCAAAACTCACAAGTCTAAACCTCTGATACATTCACCTCATACAAGAAAGAATCAACATTTAGGTCAAGGACTCAGGAACATTGCTGGGGTCCACATTCAGTTTCAGTGGGAAGGGTCTGAGGCACCTCTGCTTACAGCATTGTCTCTCACCAAATCATCTGTGATTCAGTCAGATCAGCAGAGGGCAGCAGAAGGGGATGAGGCCAGCTCAAGTCTTTTGAATGCCTCCACAGTCAATTTATAAGACCACTATTTACTAAGTTTTTAACCACCTAGAATCAATGCGGGAATCTCTATTCACATGCCACTGTCTACCCAGGCATTTGCATTATACATTAAGACCCTCCCAGAAATAGGTTTCTCAGCCTTTTCCACATGGGAAATTTGTACCAGCCATGGTTGTCCATGCATGCTGCACATGAGCCAATCCCCCATTAAATTTTTTTTTCTCTCTCTCTATGAATGAATAAATGAAAAAAACATTTAAGTGCTTACTATGAGGAAGGAACAAGGATAAGTGTTGGGGATAGAAATAGAAAAGCAACACGGTTCTTACTTTCAAGGAGCTCGTATTCCAACACAGCGAGACAACATGAATAGGAGGGTTCAGCTGTAAGGTAGTGGAAATACCACATGTGGTGCATCCACAGGGCAGTTAGAAAGGTCTAATGGTCCTTACAATGTTGCAGCAGTAAAGATGAGGCCCGTAGCCTTGACAATTGTTTACAAAGTCCTACTTTGATGTTTCATCACAGCAAGTGAGTAACATCGGTTCCTTGGAAGGTTGTTTATTCTTAAAGCACAATCAGATTCCACCAAGATGTGAAGGCTCTGAACATAGTTCTGGTAAAAGACAATATCTGATATTCAAAGACCAACCAAGTTGAGTATAGACAATAACGTCACCAATAAGACAGGTATTAGGTGATGAATTAGTTGGCTACAGAAAATTATGAAATGAAGTAAAGTAGGAAATGGCCTTCAGTTTTCTATTGCTCCTTTCTGTTTCTTCAGAAACAGTGATAAAATTGAGGAAAAGGGGGCAAAGGATGCTAAAGGAGAGACAGACAGACAGAGATGGAGAGAGACACACACACAGAGAGACAGAGAGATTTATACCATATTTAAACATCCACATAATTGCTTGTTCTTTAACTATGACATCTTTATCCAAGGCGTAATAAATTTTATACAGTTTACTCGAACTAGATCCCTTCCCCTGAGAGAAACAACCAAAATGACTTTGGAATTAGCCAATACAGTTCCTCCAAGAGAACTGTATCATTGACATTAAAAATGTTCCAAAGATCAAGGAATGATTTTTGGGACTTAGCCCTGCATTAGGGCAGCTATGCTGAATTATTATGTAAGTTCAATGGGACTGATGATATGTAGGAACCAAATGACATTTGAACTTACTTTCTCAAGAGATGAAGTGGGGATGGGGAGAGTATGACCTTGAAATATTCAGGGGTGAGGAGTAGGAATAGTTTTGGTTTTGTTATTACCATGTCCTTGAAAAAATATCTTTTTGTTAAGGTAAATGGATATTAAGCAGTCAAAGGCACGAGGTCATACAGTAGACAGAATGCTGAGCTTGGAGTTGGGAAGACCATAGTTCAGATCTAACCTCAAATACTATGGTGGCAAAAAACATTCTGCAATCTTTGTGTTTATCCTTACCCAAAGGTAATATCCTTACTCATTGGCATATTCAGATGGTGCCTGGTTTCTGCTTACTCTATATTGATGTCTTTTAAAAGGCTTCTAAGCTCTTTACCTTCCTAAGTAAAAAATAGTGTTAGCCCTAACTCCTGAGCTCATCCATCATGGATCTTCGCTACAGGAAATACTGATGTCCTGGAACTATGATGTATGTGTGCTGTGTAATCTCTCAGAAATCAGGATGTAGGCCTTGGATGGCCCAGAAAAACAGACTAGCACAGTCATCTGTGTATCCTCGTATGTGTGTGAGGGAGAGTGCAACACCAGTGGTTTGTGTATTATCAGTGGAACTACTAGTCAGCGGTAGCTTAGTAAGCTATGTTTTTATCCCTTAAAATCCCATGCTAGGAATGGCAAAATCAATACACTATTGGGAGTACTTTATCACATCAAAATTAACTAAATTAATTCCTGTGCAAAATGAAAGCAGAATACAAATAGAAATTGCAGCTAAATGTCAGGATGTTTCATAGATTATCTTTAGAAAATGGAAAGGAAAGGACTTAGCAGAATAGACAACATCATTTTCCCCAAAGGCAACAATGATAAAATACATGGCATACTTGATCATCTTCTCCAGCAATGCTTGTGGGGAACTTCAACATCAAAGCCACTAAGAAGACCCTTGCAAAAAAGAAAATGAAGAAGGAAAAAATTAGGAAAGAATTTGCCAAAACCCTGAAAAAGAAATCGGGATCCTCCATAATTTCAATGCAAAGGCGGATGAAGGAGAAGGTGGCAGGAAATATGTTATAAAAAGTGGTTCAGGATTAAGAAATGGTAAAAGTCCAAAGACTTAGTTATTATGTGAATGTTCACATCCATATATCGTGAACATTTCAAGATGTCAGAAGGCTCTGGACATGGCAAACAATGAATAAAATGATGAAACATTCATTTGTTTTATCTCAACAGAAAAGATATGACCAGTTACTGACATAGATATTATTTCGATATCACCTGATTATGTGCAATCTGACCATCAACTAACAAGAGTGAAGTTTAAAATCAACATCACCTCAGAAGAAAATATAAGTGGAAGACATTGCATATGTTTGCAGCATCTCCTAACTGACCTATTCAAATGTTCTCAATACTAAAATATATAGTAATAATAATAATAATGTAATGAAAATTAGGAAGTGAAAATGAAAATGGAAGAGATTTTCCAAAATTTCCATAATGATCTATTTTCATCCTTAATGATAGGGCAACCAGCACATTAGGACATTACTGCCTCAAGACAAGATATGTAATGTTACAGTGATAGCATTTAAGATATCAGGGCGTAACTGACCATATCCAAAGCAGAAACACAAAAGTCATGTGATTAAATCAATAGATGCAGAAAAAACTTTTGGCAAAATGTAACACATATTCCTTTTTTTTCAAATATTTAAAAGCACAGAAATAAATGGAACCTTTCTTAAAATAAAAAAAATAGTATTTATCTAAAACAAAGAGTAAGCATTACTTGTAATGGCGATAAACTACAAGCCTCCCCAATAAGATCAGGAATGAAGCAAGGATGTCCATGGACACCACTATTATTTAATATTGTACTAGAAATGCTGGCTATAGCAGTAAAACAAGAAAAAGAAATCAAAGGAATAAGAATAGGCAACAAGGAAGCTAAACTTTCTCTCTGTAGATGTATGATGGTATACTTAGAGAACCCTAGAGAATCAACTAAAAAACTAGCTGAAGCAATGAACAACCTTTGCAAAGTTACAGGATATGAAATATATCCATATAAATCATCAGCATTTCTATATATTACCAACAAAACCAAGCAGAAAAGTATAGAAAGAAAAATTCCATTTAAAATAACTTCAGAAGTGTAAAATATTTGGGAGTCTACCCATCAAGACACATGCAGGCCCTCTATACATATAATTATAAAATGTTCTTCACACAAATAAAGACAGAAATAAATAATCAAAGAAATATTAATTGCACATGGATAGGCCAAGCCAATGTAATAAAAGTAAAAATTCTATCTAAATTAATTTGTTTATTTAGTTGCCATGCTAATCAAGCTCCTAAAGAATTAATTTATGGCGCTAGAAAAAATAACAAAATTTACTGGGACAAACAAAAGGTCAAAAGTATCAAGGGAATCAACAGTAACAAAAAAAGAAGTGAAGAAAGGTAAGGTAGTAATATTTCAAATGGTATTGCAAAGTGGTGTTCATCAAAACAACTTGGTAAAGGCTAAGAAATAAAGTCATTGATTAAATACACAATGTGCAGAAGTAAATGACCACTGTAACCTCGTGTTTGATAAACTCAAAGATTCCAGATATTGGGGTAAGAACTCACAACTTGACAAAAAATAATGGCTGGGAAAACTGGAAAGTGGTTGCATAGAAGCTAGACACAGACCAACAGCTCACACCATATACCAAGATAGGGTCAAAATGCTTACATAATTTAGTCATGAAGAGTAATATGATAAGCAAATTAGGAGAGCATGGAAAAAATTTCCCTGTCAGATTTATGGTTACAGGAAGAGTTTATGATCAAGAAGTAGAGCAGATCACAGGATATAAAATAGATAATTTTGTTTATATTAAATTGAAAAGTTTTTGCACAAACAAAGCCAATACAGCTAAAATTAGAAGGAAAGTAGGAAATGGGGGAGGAGAAAACTTTATAACAAAAAAAATCTTCTTCCTCAAATATATAGGAAACTAAGCCAAATTTATTAAAAAAAAAAAAAAAAAGAGCTATTCCTCAGTTGATAAATGGTCAAAGGATATGAACAGGTAGTTTACAGAATCAAAGCTTTCAATAGACAAATAAAAAAATGTTCTAAATCATCTAATCATTAGAGAAATACAGATTAAAACAACTCTGAGGTACAACTTCATACCTATCAAATTGGATAACACAACAGAAAAGGAAAATGACAACTGTTGGGGGGGTGGAATATGAGGAAGTAAGCACACTAATTCACTGTTGGTAGAATTGTGAACTGATCCAACCATTCTAGAGAATAATTTAGAACTATGCCTGAGAATAAGTAGGGGGAGACCAGAAAGGCTTCTTATAAAGGGCAGTGTTTAACTTTGACCTTTAAGGAAGTCTGGGACAATAAGTAAAGGAAGTGAGTAGAGATGGCACTCCAGGCATGAGAGACAGGCAGTTCAAAGTCATGGAGAGAAGAAATGAAGTGCTTTCTGTGAGGAACAGTGAGAAGGCCAGGCAGCTAGACTGTACTATATGTGAAGATGAATAAAGTATATAACAAGGCTGGCAAGGTAAGATGGAAACATATCGTGAACAGTTTTAAATGTTCAGGAGAGTTTACCCTATACTTGATATAATTTACTATTACTGGAGTTTACTGAATAAGGGAATGACATGGTCAGACGTGTTCTTAAGTAAAATTACTTTGGCAATTCTACTGAAGATGGATTGAAGTGGGGAGAGAAGCTTGAGGAAGGTCAATCAATTAAGAGGCTATTAAAATAGCTCATAAGTTAATGAGAGCCTGAATTAGGGTAGTGGCTATGTGAACAGAAAGAATGAGATTGATGCCAGAGATGAAGAGGGGGAGAATTGTGGATGTGAAATATTGCATATACTTTTGGACAGGGGCAATGTGTGGGTTCATTTTTCCTTCTTTTTAAATCTTTAAGATATGGCTCACAGGGAATGGAAGGGGGAAGGAAATAGTCAGAAATGAATGCAATGGAAAAGCAAAAATATCAATAAAATTAGATTTTTAAATGTACCTGTCATTTTTTTAAAAAATTAGCATTTTATTTTTCCCAGTTACATGTAAAACAACTTTTAACATTCATTTCTAAAACTTTAAGTTCCAAATTCTCTCCTTTCCTCCTTCCCCACCCCACCCTCCACTGAGAAGGCAAGCAATTTGATATAGGTTATACATGTGTAGTCATGCAAAACATTTGCATAATAGTAATGTTGTGAAAGAAAACACAGACCCCCAAAAAAATCCCTCAAGAAAAATAAATAAAGCAAAAAAAAAGTATTCTTCAATCTGTATTCAGACACCATCAGTTCTTTCTCTAGGGATGAATAGCTAAATGTACCTGTTGAAGCAAAGATAGGGTTATGAGGAAGAAAAGGTCTGTTAAAAATCTGTTTTCAAAAATTAGGGGACAAAATAAAATAAAATGCAAACTTTTCTAAAAGAAGAAAAAGACATTGGGAAGAGGAGGGAGGATACCAAAGCAAGACTATTCAATGTGCCACAGTCTTGAAAGTATTAAAGGTTCTTTGTACAAGGTATGACAGGTGGAGAACGTTAAAGGAAAAAAATGGAAGTTACAATCATGGATGATACTATTGAGAGTACAATGCACTCACAAGTCAAGTTAAAAACAAAAACAACATAGAACGTAGTTATCCTTTCCACATCATGGAGGGTACAGGTGTGGAACCCCACAATCTAGAAAATCTGTGTAAAATTTTTTGCCCCTCCCTTCATATCAGAGAAGAAGTCTCAATTGTTATGATATTAAGAATAAAATATGTTGGTATTATACAATATCATAGATGTATTTTGTACATTTCTGAATTTCTAAAACTTTTCTGTATCATCCATTATAAACTTTTTCTGTTTCATCCATTGGCCTTCGTATATTTTGTGGCTTCTACAAAACTTCCAGAAACTTCCCATTTAATTTTTATGCCAATCCATGGCATATTGAAATTGCCATGGGGAAAGTCATAATATAGAAAGGATAATTGTATATGGAATTGAACCTTTATGGAGTGAAAAGTAACTAGACTCAGAGGATGGATTGTAGCATGGATGGGTGAACAATATAGTATCAATGAAAGGGGGAGGGATCATACCAATATCACTCATCCACTGAAATGTGAAAGAATGTGCTGACATAAAGGTAAAATGAATACTACCAAAATTATCTGAAAAGAAGTGAAGAGCTTTTATATCAACATTATCATTTATTAAAAGGCTTTCAACTTGTCTTCCTGGGCTTAAATTTTCTCATCTGTTAAATGAAGTAGATATACCTTGGTAGTTCTAAATCTGTGATCCTATTATATGATGCTACCATGCTTTCAAAGTTGAATACTCTTGAATTATCCCTCCCAACCACTGGAATTTGAAATAGTAATAGTCACCAGAAGTAGTGGTCTGCATGGAAATCACAGACTCATCTCTAGGATCTCTGTAAACCATAGAACTACAGTATGGTAAATGGGGGAGGAGGGGTAGAGGGGGAATAGGACACTACTCCCTTTGTGGGCTCTGTTATTAACTTCATGTATGTTCTTGGGTAACTCACTTCCCCTTCCTACATCTATTTTTCTTTTCTATAATATGAAAGAGGAGTGACCTTGCTGGTGCTAAATCTTAGGACAGTGATCCAGCCCAGTACAAAGGAAAGAACACTAGTCCGCAAACTAATAGGTAACAGGTACTTACTCATGCTACATGAGTATTTAATCCCTTATACTATATGTTATACAATGGGTTACTAGATGGTGCAGTGGTTAGAGAACTGGGCCTGCAATCAGGAAGGACCTGAGTTCAAATCCAGCCTTAGATACTAACTGTGCTATTCTGTTTGCCTTAGTTTCCTCATCTGTAAAATGAGCTGGAGAAAGAAATAGCAAAGCACTCCTGTATCTTTGCCAAGAAAACCACAAATGGGGTCATGGAGAATAAGACACAATTGAAATGATGACCCAACAATAACAGAACTGTGCCATGCACCTGTCTGGTGATTTCATTTGACTAAGTTTCCTTCCAGCTCTCCTTCTGGGATCTTCTAAATGTGCTATTGACAAACCAAGCCTTCACCCTCATCGTCACTGTTCTTTGTCCAGATACGTCACATCTAGAACAAGATGAGGGGCATGGGGGGAGAGTGTCTTGGTACTATGGTTCAGAAAAGACATCAATACCCTGCAGTATATCCACTATCTTCATCCATGGTGGTGAGGGGACTTACTGTCATAAAGTAGGTCAACCCTCTCTGTTTCTGTCTGTGTCTGTGTCTAAATCTATGTATGCCTCTCTTCTATCCAAAGAAAAATAATAGATTATTGGAGAGGGATAGCTTACATCTAATGGGCAATGGTGAAATATATATTTGCCTAGAGACTTGTGAATTTGATAAGAAAGGCTTTAAATTGGAAATGGAAGGAAAAGGAGTAAACTACCTACATGTGTCAGCCAAATCATATACTCCAGAGGATGGCAGGTACATTGTAGGAAAAAATACCAGAGCTAAAAGAGCAGTAAATTAAAGAATACAATTTTCAAGAAGGAAGGAAGTAAAAATGTGAGGTCACAGGTACCTATACCCAGAATCGCAAAGTATGAGTAATAAACCAGACAAACGAGACTAGTCAATGGAAGAAAGTAATCTCAACCTTACAGTATCATTTACACTTAGTGAGATCTAACTCATGATGAAATATGGCACTGGGAAGATAAACTCTGTCCCCTCCCCTCAAGGGAATAAATATGCTGAGAGGTAAATTGTTGTCTTTGTTGCTGTGACTTATCCTTCATTTTCGAAGAAAACCAGTGACATCATAGGGTAATGTCTAAACTTGTGCATTGATGGGATTTAAATGAGGCAGTTATGCAAAGTCATCAGCCTCACTCTCTTTTCCGTGTCATCAATGTCCAGGGGCAAGATAAAAGTCAGGGTGCCTGGTGATGGCCTGGGATGTAGTGATAGACCTTGGCATCTTCCATGTCTGACTTAGCTCTGAGCACTCCACAGCACCTGCTTCAGCTTTCTTCATGGCCATTGGAACAAATTGTTTGCATCCACCCATTCTGCTGGAGGAAGACTTCACATCCCTCTAACTCACTATAGGTTTGTGGTCTTAGCTACCTTCAATCTGGTTTAGCCCATCTGCCGAGTTGGTTTACTGGGACATGGAGGCAATACTGGTTACAACCTCTTGGAGCCACAGGTTGGGGACCAGGTAGACACCAAAGTGGATGAGCAGCCTTGAAGAGGGCTCAGCAAATCCTCCCATCGGAGGTCCTGGTCCTCCTTGAACACCCATAGACCTGGAGAGGGGAAGGAGGGTTATACTTTACTACATATTTAAGAAGAATAGCAAGTTGTACACAATAGATTTGCAGTTTCATGTACAATCATCTTTTTTATTATACTATGTTTATATATATATATATGCATGTATGTATATGCTTGTCTTAGTCCATAAATTAAAAATAAAATGAATAACTTTTTAAAAGAGGAAGAAGAAAAAGACAAGCTTGTGTGAGGGATTCCAGGATCCAGAGGGAGGATCATTGTGGAGACTATTTGGTCAGGATGAATCAAGGAAGAAACCCAAATGATATTCTGGTGGGAATATGGTAATCAAGCTGTTGGAAGCTGTCTCTAATGCTAGCTAGTTATGGTTCAATGCCGGGAGGAAACAAGGCTGTTGCAAGTCACATAACAGTTAACAAAGGGAGATTTACTTTGCCCTAACACAACAAGGAAATGCAGTAAGGTTACAGTGCTACTTAGCTTCTAGGGACTAGGATACATCTTCATCTGAAAGTGCACCGGAGTGCTTGTATGCAGGCTATAGTGAAAGACGTTTTACCAAATAGTTTTACAAATCCACAAAGGTGGAGCAACTCTGACAGGCAGTGGCTGAAACCTCTTGCACTGCTTCTGTGAAGCCAGATCCAATCTTTGTCTCTTTGTATCCCTGAGATTAAGGGAGTAAGGGAGGAGCTTTCTCCTCCATAGTTTGTAGGGGGGAGTAGAGAAAGAAGCCAAATCTCAGAAATGTTGGTAAATAGCAATCTAACACCATCACACCAAAATGAAGACAAAGAGATAGGGAAGAAATCTGACATGATATGGTAGTGCTATTGTAATAATTTTTTCCAAGAAGAAAGTTAGAAGATGTTTACTATGTCAAGCACTGAACAGACATCACATTGCAATAAAAGATGTAAAGGTGGAGTTCCTCACTCACTCTAGTCAACCAATCAATCACCAGAAATGAGTGATTAATTTACCCTTTGAACACTTACAGTCTATACATGTGCCTCATTGCTATCATCCTCAAAGCCTACTCTTCCCCTGGATTTTTTATGTACATATGGGAGAATACCCTTGATTTTTGTGGGAAAACATTTCTATAACAATAATCCTTGCTTTACTTCATTGGCAAATATCTTTGCTGAAAAAATAATGTTCCTGGCTGATAATCAATGAGAAATGCATTGATGGGGGCTTGTCGGTGACAGAATTAGAAGCCCCAGAGAACCTCAAGATTGTCCTCACAGACCTCTAAAGAAGTAGTCATTTGCTCCACTAATTTAAGTTTTGTAACAAAGTTAGAATAGGGTTGTTACAAAAGTGAATTCAATGTATCTTAATTTACAGACAGTTACTACTTTGAATAATGTGGTAATAATTTCCTTGCTACATTACAAATCAGATCTTAAGCCAAAGGTCAAATCATAAGGAGAGATAAAGATAAGAAGATAGAATATAAATATGATGCCCTACATCTGATTAATTTAGATAAGTCGTTAAGTATGAAAAAATAGGAAATAAAGTGAAAATCATTGATACTAATTATTACCACTTCTTTCAAAGCTTTAATTTCCAGAAGATAGTCACAACCATGAGGAGCTCAAAAAAGCCCAGAAAGCAACTTAGTCAGGAATCACTTTATCTCAAGACCAAATGAAGAGACATAGCAATACCAGTGTACAGTACAAGCTGGTTCACAAATATTATGGGGGAGCATGGCAAAACATTGTGAGTTTTATTGTCACTAAATAATGGAAAAAGTGAAGGGGGAAAATGAGCATGCCGAAAAATGGCCAAACATCCAACTAAGCAAAGCCATGCAAAAGGAATAACTAGACCAAAAAGAAGGGAAGGGGGATTCATTTTGCCGCTATTTTTTTTTTTTTTAGTAAACTATTGTCATGTTGGATGTTTAATACATTTTGTATTTCAATATGTTTTGAACATATTGTGCTTAATAACAAATTGGAAATGGTGCTTAAGGGATGAAGCTGGGATACATACATTGATCTCATCTAGTACACATCAAAGAAAGCTGAGGCATTTGGGTAGTACAGTGAATAGACTTGTGGGCTTGGAGCTGGGAAGACCTGAATTCAAATCCAGTCTCAGATATTTACTACCTAGGTGCTCTGGGTACCTCAGTTTTTTCAATGATAAAGGGTTTTAGTAGGACCTTTTTCATGGGAAAGGTTGCAAGGATCAAATGACATAATATTTGTAAAGCACTTAGCACAGTAGTAGCACTTAATAAATGCTTGTTCCTTTCCTCCTTCCTTATTCCCTATCTGTCTTGAAACAGCATCATTTTGAAGATGCCAAAGGGTCAAATTTCATGCTGTGTCAAAGAGAAGACACTAACAGAGGAGAATAAGTAAAATGTGGTATCACTTCCTTCCCACCTCCACCCAAAGCCACCAAAATGGTGCCCAAGTCCCTCAACCTCTGTTCCCACTAGTTATTTTGGTAAGATCTTTCTAACAATAGGCTAATCATGAGGATACCCTTTCTGAAAATATGAGAAGCAGACAGAAGGAGCTTCACAAGCCATTTCCTATATTATACTGCATCTTCAAGGTTGCATAATTGATTGACAGTTAAGCAGAATACTAGATCCTTTGAGTCCTGAACTAAGTCCAAATAGAAACAAGGCTGCCTGGGGATGATGAAGACACCTAGATTTTCCAGTATATAGGTAACATGATCCCATTCCATCAACCCTAGAACAATACAGAGTCTTCCAAGTAGGATCTAAGGCTAGTTCAATGAGGATAGTCAGCCTAAAAATAAATGCCAGAATAATCAAGTGAATGAATACATATTGAATTCACACATACACATGTACAAATCTACATTATATATATACACATATGTGTATAGGCACATGTGTGCATATAGTTAAGAAGCATATTAACAGAGGCCTTTCTCAAAGTTTATATCAACTCATTACTGACTACTCTTTGATTTCATTCAACCAATTTGAAATTCAGATAACCACATTTTTAACTAGTCCGAGTCCCTTTATCTTGACCATTAGGAGAGCAGGAGAACCTGCCAAATGTGCTACGGAAATCCACACAAGGCGCATCTCTGACACCCCCTCTATCTACCTGGTCTGGGATGACCTGCTCTTAGTTTAAATGTTTCCTGAATGTGAAAGGTGAGAAAAGCCCTTTTCCAAGGGAATATTTACTATGACAATTCAGGCTGAGAACTGGCAGCAGGCCTGCCCAGTGGAAGGAAGATAGGAAGAGAAAGAAAGAAGGAAGAAAGGAAGAAAGGAAGGGAGGGAGGGAGGGAAGGAGGAAGGAAGGAAGGAAGGAAGGAAGGAAGGAAGAAAGGAAGGAAGGAAGGAAGGAAGGAAGGAAGGAAGGAAGGAAGGAAGGAAGGAAGGGAAGGAGGAAGGAAGGAAGGGAGGGAGGGAAGGAGGAAGGAAGGAAGGAAGGAAGGAAGGAAGGAAGGAAGGAAGGAAGGGAGGGAGGGAGGGAGGAAGGGAGGGAGGAAAGAAGGGAAGGAGGAAGGAAGGAAGGAAGGGAGGGAAGGAGGGAGGAAGGAAGGAAGGAAGGAAGGAAGGAAGGAAGGAAGGGAAGGAGGAAGGAAGGAAGGAAGGAAGGAAGGGAAGGAGGAAGGAAGGAAGGAAGGAAGGAAGGAAGGAAGGAAGGAAGGGAAGGAGGAAGGAAGGAAGGAAGGAAGGAAGGAAGGAAGGAAGGAAGGGAGGAAGGAAGGAAGGAAGGGAAGGAGGAAGGAAGAAAGGAAGGAAAGAAGGAAGGAAGGGAGGGAGGAAAGAAGGGAAGGAGGAAGGAAGGAAGGAAGGGAGGGAGGGAGGGAGGAAGGAAGGAAGGAAGGAAGGAAGGAAGGAAGGGAGGGAGGAAAGAAGGGAAGGAGGAAGGAAGGAAGGAAGGGAGGGAAGGAGGGAGGAAGGAAGGAAGGAAGGAAGGAAGGAAGGAAGGAAGGAAGGAAGGAAGGAAGGAAGGAAGGAAGGAAGGAAGGAAGGGAAGGAGGAAGGAAGGAAGGAAGGAAGGAAGGGAAGGAGGAAGGAAGGAAGGAAGGAAGGAAGGAAGGAAGGAAGGGAAGGAGGAAGGAAGGAAGGAAGGAAGGAAGGAAGGAAGGAAGGGAGGAAGGAAGGAAGGAAGGGAAGGAGGAAGGAAGAAAGGAAGGAAAGAAGGAAGGAAGGAAGGAAGGAAGGAAGGAAGGAAGGAAGGAAGGAAGGAAGGAAGGGAGGGAAGGAGGAAGGAAGGAAGGAAGGAAGGAAGGAAGGAAGGAAGGAAGGAGTGGAGGAAGGGAGGAAGGAAGGAGTGGAGGAAGGGAGGGAGGAAAGAAGAGACAAGCACTTATTGATCACTTACTGTGTACCAGATACTGTCTTAAGCACTTTTGCTGTTTCATTTGCTCCTCACAATAATCCTGGGAAGGAGGTTCTATTCTGATTGCCTTTGTGTCCATACAAACAGAGGAATAGATGAGTCAGCATTAAACACTCAGAGATCTGATCCAAGGGAAGGAGGTGTCTAGATCACATTTTAAGTGTGTTGACTATTGAAGAAAACAATTTCATGAGTATAAACTCAAAAGCTCAGATCCATGAAATGCCAATAATGGAGAACAGGCTGTGTATGTATCCCACAGTTTAAATAAAAAGATTATCCAGAATCTCCTAATTATCCCATCAATAAAGCAGGGTATTGATTAATTTTACAGAACTTGAAACCTCAAAGTGATAAAATTATCAATCTGCAATAAATCAGAGGGTGAATGAGTTGATCTCTAAATTCTATTCCAGTTCTGGGCACTATTTCTGCTGGAGTGACAGTATACAGAATTTCAGGTTACCTATATTAATGTTTGGAGGCAAGAGGACCTTGCTTTGTCAATTCCTTTTATTAACTCATGTTATGTGTAAAGAGTCTCTATTTACCAAAGTAGATCACGCAATTGGATGGATGCCTTCTAGAGACTGCCCATTATTGCCAATATATGCAACAGATAATTGAATGTAAACAAGAGAATAGAAGCTCGATTAGATTTGAGAAATTGGAGCACTTTTATGGAACCCAAGATTCTTCTGAAAACAAAGGTTGTCTTCTTAACATCAATATTCTTCCCACAATTCTATGTGGTGAGTCATGGAATGCCACAGTCTACGAAAAAATGAAGCTGAAGGTCATCTCAAGGGCTAAAGTAGAGGTATATAGTGTGGGGGGAGGGGTGAAGAGGCTGCATTATATTAGCAATGAAGAATGACTTGGAAAGGGAGAAAAAGGGACAATGTATGACCAGAAAAGGAGGACAAGAGAAGTAACCAATGTCCAACCTGAATGGACCATTGATGTCTGTGAAAGGTGATAATCCCTAGAACGCTGGGTGAATCCATTTTGGAGAATTTACAGGAGAGCATGGATAAGAGCAGTGCAAGATGACAAGGTACACTATTAGGGGGTCTACCCAAGATTCTAGATCCATAGAAGTATATATGAAAAGCAGGCACTCCCACTGGATGTGTGAAATTAGTACTTCTGTGCCTTTGCAAAAAGCTGGCATCATGTTGGGAATACTTTCCAGCTCCCCTCTGCCTCTCAGAAAACCTACTATGCTCTAAGACACAGCTCAGATGCCTTTTCCCTGTCCACACATTTGCTAATCCCCTCCCCCCAACCAGATCAGTGTCCACCGCATTCTACCAAATAACTTAGGATATAGTTAGTATTTATTGACTTTTTTGCATGTTTACCCCACTACCACCTCCACCAACCAAGGCAATGCAAGCCCTTTGTTGGGAGTGAGCATAATGCCAACATCCTATTTGATGTTGGAGTAAAATGAGCTGTGGAAAGGCATTGAATGGCCAACAAAAGGAGGTTTACTTCACCCTGACCCAGCAAGGAGATGCACAAAGTCTCAGTGGCACTTAACTTCTCTGATCTCCATATGAAAATGTATCTGGTCAGAAGTGCAACGTATAGTGAGTCACATGATCTTCAGAAATCTATTAAGTCAGAAGGCCCTCAGCTCCACGTGGGTGGGACTTTTGTGCCCTTGGGTGACTAGGAAGCTACATCAAGGAAGGCAGGAGGCAACCAAACCCCAGGGACAGCTTTGTGGTCCCTTAGGGAAAACTAATCTGTATTCCAAGGAAACAGGGGATCTCAGATCCTATCATGTCCCAGAAAGCAGAGTATATATTTTTTTTCATTTTTCTCTTCTTATCCCCAGAATCTGACCCAATGTCTTGGGCACAATACATTTCAATAAATGTTGATTAAACTGAACCAAATGGCTGCTGCCAAGGGCCCAGACAGTCACTTTGCTTTGAAAATGACCTGGTAAATTTAATGAACTCTTTCATTACCTAAAACTATTCTCTTAACTGTACATAGATATGGTATAGAAACTAGAGAAGAGACTGGCTTTATTCTGTAAATATTCTGTTTCTTGAGATCTGAAGGACATATCAAAGCTGTGGCTGATTACTGAGTTGGTTTCATCTCCATCACTATTAGCAAAAAAGAGCCTTCCCTTTACTTTCACATCAAAAGGTCCTGCCATCTTCATCCCAATTCACTTTGAAGTCTTGTACAAAGCAAATACCTTCCATGTATACAGCTCCTGCATAGATTCCATTAAAACCTCAAGGTGGGTCCATTTTGCTTAGGAAATACCACTTTAGTTAATCTGCCAAGAAGAAATTGAATTGCTTACCTGCTGGCAGTGTAGCATCATAGGTAAGCTATTTTTCATTTTATGATCCCCAACACTTAATGTAGGAAGATAGACTTTGGGCTACAAAGAGCTAAAATCCCCAGGGAGATAGGTCCTAATCATTAATGACGGTGAGATCATCACATAACCCTCAGAATTCAGTATCCAGTATCCAAGACAGAGAAGACATTCTGCTTAGGAAGCTGGGAAGGTGGAGGAAGTGACCTAGCTAATCCAAGTACACACAGAAGAAAATGAACTGCAAGGGAAATGATTGGGATCTGTCCCCAGACGGAGGCCGCTGGGCAAATCCATGGGAACTTGTAAGTCAAAGGCACTGTACTGAATTCTAACTACACTGATGCCCTCTGTGTAAGCAATGAAAAGAGCAAAACTGGGGAAACAGCTCAGCAAACCCAAAGGCTCTAGGGACTTTCTGAGGGTTCAGTTAGAATTTACATTAAGTAGTTATTATCCCATCTGCAGGTCAAGAAAAAAGCAAATGAGATTGGCTTTGAGCTGAAAGGGACACTAGAAGTCACTCAGTACAATTTCCTCATTTCACAAGTGAGGACACAAAGTGAGCTACCCAAGATCACATCAAAAGAACTGCTGAGATTTGTACCTCGATCTTCAGAATTACTCGGTTCAAACAGTCTCTTCCTTTTTCAATGCTACTCCATTTGGGAAGGTAGAGTTCATACTAACACATGTTGTTGTGAAAGAATTTTTTTCCTCATACAGGAAGGTAGAGGAGGGCAATAGACAGAACACCAGGCTTGAGTTTGAATACTGCTTCAGATATTTATTAGTCATATGACCCTGTGTAAGTTACTAAACCTCGGTCTTGAATTTCCTCATCTAGACTAATAGCATGTACCTCCTAGGCTTGTTGTGAACACACACACACACATGCTATAGATACAGTGTACATATGTATCATGTATATACACACATGTATATATGTAATATGCTATGTATATCTAGAGCATACGTATGTATAAATACAACTATAAATCTCATTTTTAAAAGTCTTTATGCATTGGTGTGTCCCCCAGCCCTAAGCCCCTTCCCCCAGCATTCCTCCACCTGCCATTAGTAACTCTGGTTACTCCAACTCCAATCCCTGCAGGTATGTGAATGACTCTCTGTACCCTTCCCCCTTCTCTTTCCCTCACTGTCTCCCTCCCTCACCCAAAGCCAGAGCTGTCCCCATACTGCCTGCCTCTGTACACTCTGTGCGTTATTAAAGTGTGATTAATGCATTAACTCCTCCCTCATTGCCAATGTGCTCTTTCTGCTGGTCTGAAGAACCAGGCGTGTTCACACTGACCCAGCAGGGAGCCTTTCAGTGAGTCCCTTCCTTTAGCACATAGAGAGGAAATACTGGGCTCGTGCCTTTTTTTGTTTCCCAGTAATAATGTTGCAGTGGATGAGCAGGGCTCCATGAATCCGTTGGAAGAAAGCAAGGGTGGAAAAAAGAACCCTGTATTTCCTCCCAGGAGGGACCCTCTCATTACTGGGTCATAATAGAACACACATATCATATATGCTATAGATAACATACGTGCACATATATACGCATATGCATCATGTAAGTTTATGCAGTGTATATACATACATGCATGTCTGTGTGTATACATATGTATGTGTATGGTGACTAGGGAGGTCAGATACACATCCACACACACACACACACACACACATGCTTTATAAACCTAAAACTCCTCATAAATACTTAAATAGCATTTGTTTATGATTACTAAGAACAACTACCTGGGAAGGAAGGAGAGTTTTGATGAGGGCAGGGAAGTTCAGGCAATAGAGTATGGAGCATGAGTTCTTGCATAGTAGAGAAAGCATAGGGGCAGTTAGGTTAGCCCAATGGATAGGGCACTGCACCTGGAGTCAGGAAAACAAGTTCAAATCTGGCCTCAGACACTTACTATGTCACCCTAGGGACGTCCTATCTGCCTCAGTGCTTCATCTGTAAAATGGGGGCATACTGGAGAAAAAAATGACAAACCACTCCAGGATCTTCCCCAAGAAAGCCATATGGACAAAATCCATGGAGTCACATAGAGTCAGACATGACTGAATGACTGGTCTACCCCAACAGCAACAGAGAAAGTCTGAGCTGTGAACTCTGGGTTGAGAAGGAGCCATTTCAGGGCACTCATTCTGGAGTGGTGCCATGGAAAGAATCCACATCTGGACAAAGAGGGCCTGGGTATGCAGGGTTTGTTTATTTTTGCCTTTTGTTATTACTTATTTCTCATTAATTTATTATTTAATAAGCTAATTTCTTGCCTCTGGCAATCCCACTTCCTGCTTGTGTGACCTCATCAGTCTCCCTACTCTTGCCCCTCCACAATCCACCATATTACTAAAGCGTGTGTCTGCTCATGCCATTGCCTTGCTCAAGAAGTGCCTGGAGGACACAATGCCCTTCATGCTGCTGCTCCAGGCTTAATGCACATTTCTTCCCTTCCTTATTTCTTTTGGTAACCCTGTACTTAGCTCTGTGCCTGGCATACTTTGTGGTCCAGCTAAACTGGATTTCTTACTGCCCCATACACATTAATGTTATCTCGCTGGCCTGGGCCCTTTCACAGGCAGTTAGCTTGGCCTGGCCTCCTCCAGAGAGAGCTCCCTCGCCTACCTCAGTGCTCAGATCCCCCTCCATGAGCCTTCCCTGACCTCTCTAGCCTCCTTGTCCTTAGGGTATCACCCTTTGTGTTTAAAGCACGTCCACATTTTGATCTGATCTTGGTCTGTGGTATAAGATGTTGGTCTAGACACCATACCTAGTTTCTGCCATACTGTTTTCCAGCTTTTCTAGAAGATTTTGTCCAGTAGTAAGTTCTTATCCCAAAGCTGGGATCTTTGGCTTTGTCAAATGCTAGATTACAATGGTCATTTACTACTGAGCAGCACACTCAATTGATTCCACTGATTGGTCACCTCTTCCAAGAGGCCTTTTCTGACCCCTCTTATCCCATCTTTCTTGAGGCCTTTCCTGAACTCTCTAGTGCCTTCCTTAAAAAATTACCTTGTATTTTCTATGTGTACATTTTTTATAATCTTATGTTTGTTTCATCTGGTTGAGTGTTAGCTCCCTGAGGGCAAGGACTACTTAATTTTTGCCTTTGTATCTTCAGCAACTGTAGGGTACCTAACACATAGTAGGTGCTCAGCAAAGGTTTATGGATGGATTGATTGATTGACCTTGAGCAAGGCATCCCATACTACAGTTTCCAAATGAGGAAGTTAGACTGGATGATAATAATGGCTAGCCTTTATACAGTGCTTTGGGGTTTGTAAATCACTTCACATATGTGAATTCATTTGGATCCTCAGAGCAATACTGTGAGATAAGCAGTAGTAATATCCTAATTTTACAGATGGGAAAACTGAGGTACAGGGATTTCAAGTAACTCACCTAAGACCACACAACTCTTGATATCTGCGGCAGGATTTGAACTCAGATATTCTCAACTTCATCTTCTATACCCTACCCATGAGTCACCACGGAGGCCTTAACCCTAAGTTACTATCTTTTGCTTTGGAGGAGGCAGTCAGTGTCTGATAGAAGGAATCAGAAGAAACTCAGGAGGGCAATGACAGCTATGTGCATTTTCCCCCATACCCAGCCTGCATCAGAAATATTTCAAGCTTTCTGCCTACCCCCACCAAGCTTGATTTACCATAATTTTTGCCAGATCAAACTCTGCCTGAGTGGAAGCTCTCCATTCCCTTTATTAGCTCTTCTTCCCTTCTTTGTCAAAGGATAAAAAGCTGATGTTGCATTAATTTCTTCAGAAGATGGATGCTGCAGTTTATTAAGAATTATGTTACCTCTTTCCAAAGCATGTCAGCATTTAATTTAAATTCAGTCATTCCTAGAATATTCACTTAAGAAATGCTAAATGCCAGCCCATCGAGGCACTCAGCCTCTCCCAGAAACGAACATGAGACAAATCGCATCCATTAGGAACAGTCAATTTCATCCCTGAGGCTGCAGGTAGCCTGGGGTGGTTAAAAGAACCTTTACTCCCAAGTGCCGTGACTTGGCTCTTGAGTCTGACTCTGTCCCCTACCCCCTGAGAGGCCTTAAGTGAGTCATTTTCCCCTTGCTTACCTCACCTGTTAATTGAAGAGGAGATGTTAGAGCAAATGATGTCTAATGTCTCTCACAGCTTTTAAAGGGGATTATTCTATCCTTTTCCTTCTCCTTATAGACATGAGTTGGTCTAAACAATTACTGAGATCCCTTAATAATGGGAAGGGAGGAAGGAAATAAGAAAGGAAGAGAGGGAGAGACAAAGAAAGGAAGGGAAGGAGAGAGGAAAGAAGGGATGGAGGGGAGGAAGGAGATAAGGGGGAGGAAAGCAGGGAGGGAAGGATTGAGGAGGGGAAGAAAAGAAGGTATGAAGAAAAGAGAGAAAAGGATGAAGGGAGCATTTATTAAGCACCTACTATGTGCCAGATTGTTCCTGACATCAAGCTTTGCATTCTACCCACTGCACTGCCTAGCTTAATTTGAGGATGTGTTTGATGCTGCCCATCATCTTATGATTAGGGAGTAAAGAGACTTGGATTCTGGAGTAGAAACTCTGCCACTAACTTGCTGGGTGACCTCTAGACAAATCTGAGTTCTCTGGACAGGCCTCAGTTTCAGCCTTGGTGAGATCCAAAGGTGGGGCTCGATGGTCTCTTGGGGCCTTTGGCCTCCAACAGTCTATGATTAAACAAAGGGAGCACATTAACCTTAAGGGGACGTGATTGAGTTGGCTGCTGCTGGAGAAAAGAGCAAGCAGTTTGATCAGCTTGCTGACAAATTAATCTAAACAGACCAGTTTGGCCAGCATCCCTTATGGCCTTCCATACCGAGGAGCATTAGCAAAGCCAATAAAAGAAGCAGGCAATTGCTGGAGGTTAACGGAACTATAAAAAGTGACAGAGTGGAGACTGGAGTTTTATTTTTAAAAATTAGCTTCAATAACAGCCACAGGAGAGTCATAAAAACATCCAGGAAATGTCAGAGATAAAAACACTCATTCAAACATTGGCTTTCCTCTTCAGACGGCCTCCCATGCTGGCCTTTCCTGACATTCTCAGACCTCCCGCTCCTGACTGCTGGCTCACTCTTTTCCTCCATGCTCAGCCTCCCTGGGACTGGGGAGTAGGAGAACTCTGATCTGCAGGACTGAACAAATAGAAGCAGTTAGGGCATTGATGCCTCAGATCCATAGAATTAGACTCTATGGAGATGGAAAGGACCTTAGAGACCTCTGTGCCAACCCACTCATTGAAGAAAAGATCACACTGAGGCCCAGACAAGAAAGGGACTTGACCAAGGTCATGCAGCTGCAAGTGGTAGAGTTGGGATTTAGCCCAAGCCCTCTGATTGCAGTTCCATGTCTCTTTCCACTGGACCATACTGCTTTTCCAAAAAATAAAAAAGGGAGCATTGTAAGCAGGATGGGTGTCAGGAATCAGGAGTCCTCAAAATTTCCCAACTGTGGTTACTTTTCATTGGTTCATGTATAAAGTTCTTAGGCATATACCTACCGACATCCTCTGTCCTGAATTATCCCTTAGTTGGTCCATTATAGACAGCAGTTTATCATAAATTATTCATAATCAATAGCAAAATCATACTTCAATAAGTATATACCATCAGATTGAAGGAGTCAGTGAGTCAATTAGCATTTGCTAAGTACCTACTGTGTGCCAGGCAGCAGGGCCAGAAGAAAGGCAAAAGACAGTCCCTGCCCTTAAGGAACTCACAGTCTAATGGGGGAGACAACATGCAAACGATTATAAGTAAAGAAGATCCACACAGGGTAGTGTGGAGATAATTAATAAAAAGAAGGCATGAGCATCAAGGAGAAATCAGGAAAGGCTTCTTGTAAAAGGCAGGATTTAAGCTAAGACTTCAAGGCATCCACAGAAGTCAAGAGGTGGAGATGATGAGGAAGATATCCAGACATGGGGGGATACCTTACAATAAATGGGTAGAGAAGACAGTAACCCAAGTGGTCTGATTCCAAGGAGCTTGGGAATATTCCCTGATCTGATTTACTGTCCGAAATCAAAGCCTGTCATTACACAAGCAGATTTCAAGCGGAAATAGCTCAGAAATGACTCAGTGACAACACACTGAGGTATAATGATGGTCCCTGATGCCTGGTCACATGGTTGAATGGGGGCTGGGAAGAGGATAGAGAGCTCTTCCGTGGAGCACCTCAGGGATCTGTGTTCAGCTCAGTTCAACATTTTGATTAGTCATTTGGAGAAGGACAGAGATTTCCTCAAATTGGCAGGTGACAAAAATCCAGGAGAGAGAGTTAATACAGCGAATGGGAGACATCTTACCAGACTAGAGCATTGGGTTGAATTTAATACAATGAAATCCATTAGAGATAAATGAAAATCTTGCCCCTGGGTACAAAAAAAAACCCGACTTCAAAGCATGAGATGGGAGGAGGAGTGGAAGTGTAAAAGGTCTGGAGCTTTTAGTGCATTCCAAGTTCAATATGAGTTAGTAATACGATATGGTATCCAAGAGAGCTAGCGTAATCCTGGGCTGCATTAGGAGACAAAGAACTTCCAGGAATAGGGGGATGGTGGTTCCATTGTACTTTGCCCCAGCAGAACTCAGCTAGTGGGTCATGGCTACTTCAGAACCCCACAGTTTAAGAACATTGCTAAACTGGAGAGTGTCAAGCAAGCAGAAGGGTGAAGGCCTTGAGTCAATCATATATGAGCATCAGGTGAATGAGCCTGAAGGAAAGAAACAAGAAAATGGTTTGTTCTGAATAGCAGAACTAGAAAAGATCCGCTTCGTTTTGGCTGGCGCACGTTCCACTGGGGATGCCAACAACTACCCACACCCAGCAATGACCCACCCTTGTAATCTCATCAGGTTTATAGAGAAGCTCTTCCAATTGATCAACAATAACTGGACGACAGCAACAGCTCCTCGTCACCTCTCTCCCTCACATGAGGAGTAACTTTGCTACCCTGGGAACTTCCAAAGGAGGGCAGTCAGAATGGTGTGGGGATTAAAACCAGTCAGACAAAAAATCCTTGGGAAGAACTGAGTAGGTCGATCTCAGAACAGAGAGGTTAGGGAGGGAACATGACTCCCATCAAATAGTCAAAGGGATGTCCCAAGCAAGAGGAATGAGAATTATGCTTGACCCCAGAGCACACGCACAGCTAAGACCAACTGGCAAAAGTTTCAGAAAGACAAATTTAAGCGTAAAATGGGGGGAGGGGAGTCCCCCAACTACATTACCGTTAAGGGTTACACAGAAGTGGAAGGATCTGCCTCGAGAGATGGTGAGTTGTCCTTACTACCTAAGGCCATATCAATACTCTGAACCCTGGGTTCTTATCTAACAATCACAGGATCATAGAACTTAAAGCTAGAAGATTTATCAGCTCTTGCCCAAGGCCTCAACAAAACCCTAAATTCTAATGATCTTGGAATCTGGAAGAGGACACACTGATGTAGGAAAATAGTCACAAATATATAAAATTTATTTGACCTGTATCTTATTTGAGAAAGAATGGAAAACTCACAGCCATTCACGGACCAGAGTTTAACGGTGGAAAAGGGGGAATCTGAGTTGTGGGCAAATACAAAATGAAAAATAAGGAACACTTTTCCCAAGTTCAAGTTTCTCTGAGCTGGTTCTCAGTCAACTTGGTCCTCTGGTGACTCCAACATGTGACCCCAATCCAGAACTGCAACAGAGTCAAGTTCAAGAAAATTTTAAAGGATCTGACAAGAGTTGAGGTGTCTAGTGGGAAAGTCCAGAAAATGTGATGGCTTCTCAGAGAATCTGTCTACTGTACACTCCTGTTGTTGCTCTGTCATATCTGACTCATTGTGACCCCATTTGGAGTTTTCTTTGCAAAGATAATGGAGTGTTTTGTCAATTTCTTCTCCAGATTATTTTATAGATGAGGAAACTGAGGCAAACAGAGTAAGGTAACTTGCCCAGGGTCACACAGCTAGTCAGTGTCTGAAGCCAGATTTGAACTCTGGAATATGAGTCTTCCTGACTCCAGGCCCAGTACCCCATCCACTGTGCCACCTAGCTGCCCTTTTTGTACTATATGAGAGAGAAACTAAAAGCAACATGGCCATTTCCAATTAGTTATCCCATAGGGTAACATCAGGGCCTGAAAGTAAGGAGGAGACTAGAGCAATGAATGAAGCCTGAACACGAGGTGAAACACGGACGTGTGATGGAGGAGAGAATGTCCTCAGTTGGAAGTTAGAAGAATTGGGTCGGAATTAATGTTACACTAACTACCCACTGGGACTTGGGCAAGTCACTACCATTCCAACGACTCTTTGGATTGCAATTGGAAATGACCTCAAAGGTCGTCTCATTCCACCCAAACCCGAACACGAAATCCATAACACAATGTCACAGAGAAGAAGTCATCAGTCTTTGTTTGGTGAACTCCAGTGATGTTTATTCATATCTATGCTCTAACTACATAACAACAACAATAAAAAACTGCCATTTATATACTGCTTTTAGGCTTGCAAAGTCCTTTGCAAATATCTCATTTTATTCTCAAAATAATCCTACTAGATAGGGGTTATAATTATCCCAATTTTACAGCTGTGGAAACTGAGGCAGACAATGATTAAGTGACTTGTCCAAGGTCACACAGCTAGTTAGTGTCTGAGGCAAAATTTAACTCATCTTCCTGGCTCCAGTTCAAACACTCCATCCACTGTGCCACCTAGCTGCCTATAGATATGTAATCTATATCTATATAAATGTCTGGATACACACACACACACACACACACACACACACACACACACACAAGAGCTAAACAGCCAAGTTAAGCAGCAAGAGTGAGTATTTAACTAGTGGACTAAGTAACAACCTATGTGTAAATGTATATGCACATACATATGTACACATAGACAACTGCATATGCATGTTTTATGTGTATGTATATAATATACATATGTGTGTGTGTACACACAGAGGACATCCTATGTACACATAACGTTCCCAAAGTCTTAGTGCAGCTTCAAGCATTAATACCTTAAAACTGCACTAAGATTTTTGAGATAACCATATCGATCTTTTTCTCATGTATATTTAGAGATATCAATATCTTTGGATATTATGTATTTCCATGAATATATATGTGCATGTTACACCCAGAAGTGAACAACCAATAAGACAGCGAGAACGAAGTCTGGCCAATGAACCAATGTACAACCCACAAACTTCTCTCGCTCTCCATCTCTCTCCATCCATCTCTCTCTCAATCTCTCTCCCTCTCTTCTCCATCTCTCTCCAACTCTTTCCATCCATTTCTCTCTCTCCATCTTTCTCTCTCCTCTCTCTTTTCTATCTCTCTCTCCCTCTCCCTCCATCCATCTCTCTCTCAATCTCTCTCCCTTTCTCTCTCCCTCCTTCTCTCCTCTATCTCTCTCTCTTCTCCCCTCTCTCTCTTTCTTTCCTCCCTCCCTTCTTCCTTCCCTCTCTCCTCCTCTCTTTCTCTCTCTCTCCTCTGTCTCTGTCTCTTTCTCCCCCTCCCTCCCTCCCTCTCTTCCTCCCTATCTATATCTCTCTATTTAGACACGATTAAACATGACCATATCTAGATAGATATAGATAGCTATTTATGTATAAATATAGATCTCTATAGATAGTAATTGTCTATATCTTTAAATCACTATGATTTTCCCCCACCACTCCTCTTCCGCCTCCTAGAGAATCAGCCCACATAATAGTAATTTTTAAAGACAAAAAAAGAAAAAGAGGAAAAAAATCCACACAACTAATCAATACATTGAAAAAGTCTGAAAGTATATACAATGTACAGCATATATAGCTAGCTAGCTGTAATTATTGATGTGGCTATGCCATTTTATAGATGCAGAAATACACCAATATAGCTCCATCTATAGCTCCACCCAAAGATAGCTGCATTTTCTCAGGATAAGTTCTCATACCACTTAATTCTAACACAACCATAACTGGCCACAGCCTTCCTTAGCTTTCTTTCCCATTTGAAAGATGACACTTCTAATAGTATACTGACATTAAAGAAAGGCACCAACTCAGCATTTATTCAAATGGAAGTAGTCTACCCAGTAAGTCCTTAACCTTCTGTCTGCCATATATCTATATTTCTTATATTCCTAATGCCTCAGATAGGGTCAGTCAAATAATGGATGTTTACCAAATATTAATTGATGATGGTATGGGGGAGACAAGGGGAAGAGAATAAGCATTTCAATAGCACCTACTACGTGCCTGACAACATGCTGCATGTTTTACGAGTATTATTTCATCTGATTCTCACAATAATCCCATCAGGTATGTGCACTATTCCCATTTTATAATTGAGGAAACTGAGTCAAACACAGGTTTAAGTGACTTGCTCAGGGTCACATTACTAGTATGTGTATGACATCAGATTTGGACTCAGGTCTCCCTGAGTCCAGGTCCAGTGCTCTATCTACCAGTCACCTCTAGTTGATAGAAGTGCAAATGGAGAATGGCTTCCCATAATCCACCAATTTCTAGCATGCATGATAGTATCTTGTATAGCTTCCACATGCTGCCTTACAAATACTGAATTATCTTAATGGTGACTCATTCTTCTCCTATGGGGGATCTAATGTGTGTCTTATTTGTCCTATTCCCTTTCCAAACTTTCCTGGTACTGCCAAGGACGCCACCATCCTCCCAGTCCCCTAACTTTACAGCCTAAGTGTCATCTTCAACTCTTCACTATATCTTAGCAGATATTGTACTGTGTGTTTAAGCAATTTGGCAAAACATAACGATCAAGCTTTCTCTCTCTGGAATCATTTCCTGGAAGGAAAAAGGAGCCTTGGAGTAAGTGAGAAATGATCCCATTGCAGAGGTCACCCTTTGTTGGAGGCATGACTTGAGATAGGTGTAATGACAAAGAGTGCTGCATGGCTCCTCTTTTAAAAGACTGATGATTCTGACCACAGGGTCTGAAAACTTAAGTTTGTAGCACTCAAAAGCTGACAGAGACCCATGCTTTGCATAGATGGGCAGCCTATGAGATGAGTACATAGCGCATATTTTCTGACTTTTTGGACATTTATGGGTCAGTTATGCTGATTTTTCCTCTTCATTTTTTGGTCTTAAAAATGATTATTTTTATGGCATGGCTCTTTTTGAGCAGGAGGGAGTAGGAAACAGGAAACTACGGTGACATAAGAAGAAAACAAAAGGCAATAATAAAAACTTACTTAAACAAAGTAGAGAATATAGTAGATGAGAGGGAGTTTGAAAACATTGGCAACCAAGAGTTGTTCAAAAGAAGGGGCATGAAAGATTATGAGAGATGTATTACCAAAAGATGAGAGGGATCAGTCAGGTAGCCAGACAGGATGATGGATGGATGACCCCTGAGTACCACGGAGTCAACATGAAATGACAAGTGAAGTAAGGAAGTGTTACAGCCCATTGAGTGAACCCCCACGGAAGAACTTATGGACAAGCATCAAATGGAATATGTGACTATTGGTGGGTTGTGATCTGCTTCATTCATATTTGAAATCACAAACGTCTTGAAGCAGTCATACTCTTTATTTGCTCATAGTTCTACAGAGCCGGACAGCTAGGTGATGCAGTGGATAGAATGCCAGGCCTGGAGGAAAACTCATCTTCCTAAGTTCAAATTGGGGCTCAGACACTTACTAGCTGTGAGACTCTAGGAAAATCATTTCATCCTGCTTGCCTCAGTTTTCTCCTGTGCAAAAATGAGCTGGAGAAGGAAATGACAAAACACTCCAGTAGCTTAAATGACTCATTCTACAGAGCAAGAAGGTTTGGAGCCATGTGCAGCTAAGATCCCTGAAACATGACTGTTATTCCCAAATTTGGTTCTTTTGGCAAACCAGCTACTTTTTACTCAACATCTAACTATTTGTCAAAAGTTCTTTGGTCTTATTAGTAGCAATAATTAATATGAATGGATAAGTTATCAAAGGATACAAACTTCTCAGAAGAAAAGCTGCCAACTATTAACAACCAAATATTAACTGATAGGCAGCATAGCATAGTAAACTGATGATTGAACTCATCCTGGGTTCGAATCTCACCTGTGATACATGGTTGTGGGATCTAGGATACATTACAAACTCTCGGTCAGCAAAAACAATCTTTACAATAAATGCCTCTGATAAGAGCTTGATATCAAAGATATACAGGAAACTGATCCACATCTCTAAGAATAATTGAGTAGTCAGTCAAACAATTAAGTACCTATTATGTGCCCAACACAGTGCTAAGTGCTAGGGATACAAAGAAAAGTAAAAGAGTCTTTGCTCTCAAAGAATTCACAGTCTGGTGGGGAGACAACATGCAAACAACCATATACAAAACGGGGTAAGTTGAAGATGTTCAACAAAGGACAGGCGCTAGTCTAAAATGAAGGGGGATCAGGAAAGGCTTCGCATTCAAGGTGGCATTTTGAATGAGACTTGCAGGAAGTCAGAGAAGCAAGGAAGTGGAGATGAGAAGGGAGAGCATCCCAGCTATGGAGAACAGCCAATAAAGATAGCCAGAGAATATGGAGACAGACAGAAATTAAGGAAGTACTGGCACCTATGGTGAGCACTGTTTAACTTAAATGCCTAATGGGATCTGAGCAGGTGTTTAAGCAAGCTTCACATAGACTCCTAAGTGCTCCTTACACCCTGTGTGACCTTGGGCACAGAGACCTGATATCTTAGAGCCTCAGTTTCCTCATTTGTAAAATAAGAGAACTTCTCTAGGTGATAAGATCCTTCTAGCATTAAAGTCTGTGATCTTGTTTTCTTTTTACAGACTGTAACAAAGTCCTCTCAAGTTTTGGAAAGTTGCTGTAGCAAAAAATGCCATGATGTAGCCTGGACTCCCCACTGGTGGGACGGACTTTCCTCAAAGGGATGAGGAGAAGCCCTTTGAGCAATGCCTAAATCTGATCTCTCCATGATAAACTTAGACACCATATCTCAGTCTTGCTGTGACCTCCATGGACCTTTGCTATCTTTGTAAGTCAGGTGAAAATTGGATTTGATCAAACAATGGTGATGTTTTCCTTGGTAACACAGGGAACTAGATATAAATTTCTTCTCCCAAATGGTTTTACTATAGTTAAGTGACTGTTCCTGAGTGCTGTTGTGAGAATTGAGCCTTAGGCTTTTTGGACAGACAATCCTTTGGTTGATCCTTCATCCAGGTGTGGTGCCTCTAGGTCTATCATGTTTCAGAGAGGGCATGATTCAGTTTTCTGACTGCCTTTTCCCTTAAAATGCAAAATGAAAGTGACCAAGAGGTTTGAATTTCTCTTTCTCTAGGGCTGTTGGCAAGTCTAAATGATGAAATGTCCCAGTACCATCTAGCAACATTGTCCTTGATGATGAAGATGATGACAATGGTGGTGATGACGATGATGACTAGCTTTTTTTGTAGCATTTAAAGGTTTTCGAAGAGCATTAAACACACTTTCTCAATTGGTCTTCACAACAATCCTGGGAAGTGGATGCTATTGTTATCTCCATTTTACAGATAAGAAAACCGAGGTTGAGAGAAGTTAACTAGATTTTCCAGGTTCATACACCAGTAAGTGTCTAAGGTGGGATTCAAACCCAAGTCTTTCCAAGTCCAAATCCAGTGCTCTAACTACTGAACCACCAATCTATCTCCTGTATATATGTAGATATCTATTTCTCATCTATTAATCACTCTATATATCTATGTTCAACCCAGAGAGCAGGAGAGTTGAGAGAGGGGGAAAAGAAAGTCTTCAAGTTTTTGAAGAAGTAGGATCACATCTTGTTAGATTCCAGAGGGCAGAAAGCAAAGCAATAGAGGTCGGGGCAGAGAGGTATACTTGGTCTTGATAGAAAGTAAAACATCAGGACAAGGAGAGCTGTCCAAGGTAGCACAAACTGCCTCATGAGGTACTGCATTCCTACACACTAAAGCAGAGGTGTCATTCATACACATGGGCCCAAAGGTGGCACAGGGCTTGCCACCCTCCTCAGTGAGTCCAAGACAGATTAAAAGGTAACTGAAAAATATTTAACAAAATAAACAAATATACAATAAGACAGATAACAATACAATTTAAAACTAAGTCAATATGTGACCTGCAGGGAATCTTTTGCTTTTTTATAAAGAGTATTTTATTTTTTCCAATTACATATAAAGATAGATAGCTTTTGACATTTAGTTTTTGGAGGGGCAAAGGCAATACAATTGGGGTTAAGTGACTTACTCAAGGTCACACAGCTAGAATCTGAAGCCAAATTTGAACTCAGGTCCTTCTGAATCCAAGGTTGGTGCTCTGGTCACTGTACCAACTAGCTTCCCACAGCATTCATTTTTACAAAATTTTGAGTTCCAAATTTTTCTCCCTCCCTTATCCCTCCCCCATTCCCAAGACAGTAAGTAATCTGATATAGGTTATACCTATAAAATCATGATAGACATATTTCTACACTGATCATGCTGTTACAGAAGAAACAGAATAAAAGAGAAAAACCATGAAAAAAAAGAAAAAGTGAAAATAGTATGCTTTGATCTCCATTCAGACTCCAGAGTTCTTTCTCTGGATGTGAATAGAATTTTCCGTCATCAGAATTTTACAATTGTCTTGGATCATTGTATTTCTGAAAAGAGCTAAGTCTTTCATAGTTGATCATTGCACAATGTTAATGTTACCATTTATGATGTTCTCCTGGTTCTGCTCACTTCACTCAGCATCAGTTCATGTAAATCTTTCCAGGATTTTCTGAAATCCACAGGCTCATCATTTCTTATAGCACGGTAGTATTCCATTACATTCATAGACCACAACTTGTTCAGCCATTCCACAGTTGATAGATATTCCCTCAATTTCCAGTTCTTGGCCACCACAAAAAGAGCTGCAATAAATATTTTTGTACACCTGGGTTCTTTTCCCATTTTTATAATCTCTTTTGGATGCAGCACTAGAAGCATATTTCTGGGTCAAAGGGTATGCACAGCTTTATGGTCCTTTGGGAAGAGTATGCAGGAACCTTTTGTATGTATCAGTACCTTTGATTTCTGTTAGAATTTGACACTACTGCAATAGAAGCCTCCAAGAAAAGGCTGGATAGTGATTTCCTAGGGATATTTTAGAGGTGATCCTCAGCAATTATTTGAATTAGCTTACTGTGGATATAAAGAAAGGCAAACAAAAAATCTTTGGCCTCTACAAGCTATTTTCAGGGTGTCCAAAAAGTTTCTGTGCAGTGTCAGGCTTTACTGCACTAAGAGTTTTGGGACACTCTGCATATATTGAGTATGTGGCGATCAGCTGAAAAGGGAAGCTACTAGTAGATGGTGGGACCAGTCCCCAGCCTGGCTTCTACTTCCTATTTTTCACTTTATACCAGAGTGGGGTCTGCCTCTGGAAGGTTGGGAAGAAGCATCAAGAGGACCATACCACTTCCCAGGTAGAATTTAAGCTAAGTTAGTAAAGGAAGCCAGGAACCAAAGAGACAGAGGTGGGAGGGTAGAGCATTGCAGCATGGCAGACAGCCAGTACAAAGGCTGATGAAGTGAGGAATTGGAGTGTCCAGACCAGTGATATAGAGTGTCTGGTAAGGAGGAAGGTGTAAGGAGCCTGAGAGGGATGGGTTCATATTCCAGGATGTCCTTGGGCCAGATGCCTCCAGAGGCCCCTTCAGATTCTGAAATTCAAGGTTTCTATGTTATGGATGAAGAAGTTTAATAAGTTGAATAACATGTAGATAAACAAACCCCAATTCCCTGGGTTGTCTCCCATTTGTCTGGCATAGGTCTTATTTGCATGATAGAAAGCTACTTGAGAGAAAAGGTGAGCTTTTTGGTTGTAATGTTGGGAGGAAGGAGTTGCCTTTCTTTGCATCTCCAGTGCTCAGTATAACGTCTGGTAAATAGTAGGTACTAAATAAGTGCTTGATCAGTGATGACTTGACTTGACCCAAAGTGGACGAACATTACCGCAGGACTAGAAATCTATTGTCTTCCATTTCAATGTGCTAGGACTTCTGAATAAAGATCATCCCCAATTTATTTGCATCTCATTTAGATCTGTTCATTACAGGAAATCAATCAGCTATCTCAAAATACCTAATAAGAACAGCAATTTCCTTTCCTCCCTTGCTATCCTCATTCAGAATTTCTTTCCCTTCCACCATTTACTTGGCCCCAAACCCAAGCTGACCTCTACTCCCTACTTCTCATTTCACTCCAAAGTGGGATCTGCCTTTGGAAAAGTTCTTGGGAGGAAGAGTTGTAGGGATCATGTAGCTTCTCCTACAATTTCTCAGCCATTCCAGGGATCTCAGTCTTAATTTTTACCTTAATCTTCATTGAATTAAGAAAATGTAATTAATCATGCTTCAGTCCCAAGTGTAAGTGAGGTAGAGCACAAAACCTAGAGAGATTCGAATTTGGTGATATAAACATAACAAAGGAAAGCATGTGGGCAAGGTAGGAGAAGATAATAAGCTTGGCCTTCTGCTTTTACTTATACATGTCTGAGAGACCAAAAGAATCTTTGAGTTGGGAAAATTGAGAGGCCTTGAACTTAGAGCCCTTTGGGGTAGGGGAGCACCTCAGAGGGGCTGATGAATTGGTGCAGCCCAGTGTAGCAGGGTGGTAAAGGGTGATAATTCACTAATAGTGAACTGACCCAGCCCTGGCTCCTCTAGCACAGGTGGCATGCCACTCAGTGGGTCCCTCAAGTGCTTAACTAACTATGAAGGATGTAGTATATGTCTTGACCACCAGATGGCATTCCAGCTACCTGTGAACCTCAGACTCTAATACTTCATGGCTTGTGCTTTCTTCCAAGGCAGCTAATGGCTAAGGGCCCCAAGGTAAACCAAATTCAGTAGTTTGATCTGCTATATGAACCCAGATGACCAAAATTACAAAAATTTTTCTGAATCTTCAGTCTCCATTTCCCATGGGCTTGATACAACTGCTCAGTCATGACCCCACATATTCATAAAGTAGACTATGTGCATTTATGTGTTGCCAGTGTAGGTTATGTGTATACCCATATGGGGTTTGACTAAATGTGGCTTGAATACTAATCTCTGGAATCTCACCCATTTTGACTCCTTACAGGAGGGAAGCAGGAGATTGGTGTCATGAGGCTGGCCCACTTTGTGCTTCTCAGAAAAGGAACCCTGAATTAGAATTCTATCCACCTGCCCTCCTAAATATTGCTAGTTTAGGAGAAAATGATTAGGAACTCAAGCCCCTCATGTGATCACCATCCCTTACTGAGGACGGAGTGCCCTAAGTTATGGTTTTACTCCCCACCAAAAGCCAGTTACACAAAAGACCACAAAGAGAGTGAATTGCAAATAAACCCATAGCAATCAGAAATTGGAAAGGTTATACAGATCTGAATGTACAAGACAATGCACACTGCATACAAGATAGCTCAGTTTGATGAGAAGGTCTCCAACTCACTCAACAGGAAAGTTCATGAAGTTTCTAGTGCAGCAAACTCCAAGTCAAGGAGAGCATGTTGGAAGCTCCTGCTCCTCTCCACATCAGTTTCTTGGTAAAGTCTCTCTCTACCTTCAGGAACCCCTCCTTGAAGAGAGTCTAGAACCACACATTCCTTCACTTAGAAGAAAGAAGAAAAAGCTCCCTTCTCCCCTGCTCGTTTTAATTCCACCTTCACAAAGGCATGGAGCAACCTTCTGCCAATGAGAAGACTGTCATGTAAATCATCGTGTTGAAAGTCCGGTTAAAACGGGCTTCTCCAGTTCAGATTTGGTTAGGCTTGTGTTTTCCTCCATTTATTTCTTTTGTGTTTCTTTTTTGTTCTTGTCTCCCAGCCCCTTCCTTCCATTGTCTCCATTCTGTTCTCCTACAAGACTCCATATTTTGGAGTAACTAGGAAAATCACCATCCTGTCTCTGTTCAACTATGCAGGGGTGACAGTAGGTCATTTGTTCCCCTCCATTTCCCACGTCCCTTTACCACTTTCAGGCAATTTTCCATTTTACTTAGCCCTCCTTCAGAAGTCAATGATTCATCTAGAGAGGATCAAGTGACTTAGTCCATGGTAAATCAGTTCAATGCTTATATCTTTGGGGTGTTTTTTTTTAATTTTTAGGTTCCCCTGACATCTGAAGTTCCTTTTCAATCTAGTGTTCCTTTTTTTATCTTTAATCTCCTTTATGTATTGCTCTTCCTTTCCTTCTTTCTTTCACTTAGGGATCAATCTCTTTCTTAATCAGAATAAGAATAAACCCATAAACACAAAATAGTTGATTTATTACCAGTCTTTTTCTTGATAATTGTATAGGTTTCTCTAACTTGTATATGTTACTCTTACTTACAAGGCTTACTTGGCCTTGTGTTTTTTACGTTTGGAAGTCAAACAATCTGTCACCTCCAGTCTTCCTTCAAAGAAAGTTCAAAATTCCTCTCTTTTGGTAGCTTCTCTCCTTCTAATTCCCCTTTTATGATTCATCATCCATATTTGAAGTGTTTTACTTCTATCTAGTCCCTGCCCAATCATAACATCTTTCTCAACTAGACTTTTCTATTTTCCTATACCCATTTACTTGCCTCTTTATTTTACTGCATTTTTACACTAAAATGTGTTTGTGTGGGTGTGCTCAGCCCCTTTTAGACTTCTCTGATCAGGGTAGTCAGTATCCTCCTGGATCTTCCTTAAAGAGGCATTGAGTGGTCTTCCGTCCCATGCTGGGGCTTCCTTACTCTTTGTACTCTCTGAGGCTGGATGAAGGAAGCTACTCTAGGTTCTCTGGATTTTGGGGGCATTATTCAATCTGATTCTCTTTTTAGGTAATTAGGATTGTTGTTGTTTAGGAGTTTTAGCCATGACCAACTCTTCATGATTCCATTTTGAGGAGTTTTCTTGGCAAGGGTATTAGAGTGGTTTGTCATTTGCTTCTCCAGCTCATTTTACAGATGAGGAAACTGAGGCAAAGAAAGTTTAAGTGGTTTTGCAGGGCCACACAGCTAGTAAGCGTCTGAGGTTGGATTTGAACTCAGGAAGAGTTCCCAATTCCAGGACTAAAACTCTATCCACTTAAGGTTAGTATGTGTAAAAGTGGGAGAGTTGGTCTTCTGTGTGATCTAACATATATAGTTATGTTACCTAGAAGTTTGAGTCAAATGATTCTTTTGAATTCATATATTTATTCAATTGGTATTTATTAATGAATTGTTTCCTATGTGATAGGTGATAGAGATATAAAAGCAACAATGAAAAAAGTCTCTACCCTCAAAGTCTTCATGGTTTTTTTTTGTTTTTTTTTTAATGTTTATTTATTTTTAGTTTTCAACATTCATTTCCACAAAATTTTGAGTTACAAATTTTTCCCCATCTCTCCCCTCCCCCCACCCCAAAATGCCAAGGATTCTGATTACACGTTCCCCCAATTTACTCTCCCTTCTAACATCCCTGCCTTTCCTTTTGTTTTGTAGGGCAAGATATATTTCTATGCCCCATTACCTGTATTTCTTATTTCCCAGTTGTATGCAAAAACAATTCTCAACATTTGTTTCTAAAATTTTGAGTTCAAACTTCTCTTCCTTCCTCCATCCCTACCTACCCTACTGAGAAGGCCAGTAATTCAATATAGGCTATATATCTGTAGTTTTGCAAATGACTTCCATAATAGTCATGTTGTGTAGGACAAACTATATCTACCTCCATCCTATCCTGACCCTATTTCTTCTATTCTCTCTTTTGACCTTGCCCCTCTCCAAGAGTGTGTACTTCTTATTGGACCCTCCTCTCATTTTCCCTCCCTTCTATCATCATCTCCTGTTTGTCCTCTTCTCCCCTACTTTGCTACAGTGTAATATAGATTTTCATACCAAATTGAAGGTGCATGCTATTTCTTCCTTGAGCCAACAGTGATGTGAGTAAACTTCGCTTTATCCCTCAAACCTCTCCCTTTCCCCCCTCCATTGAAAAAGCTTTTTCTTGCCTCTTTTATGAGAGATAATTTGCCCCATTTCATTTCTCCCTTTCTCCTCCCAATATATTCCTATCTCATCCTGTAATTTCATTATTTTAGATATCATCCCTTCCTATTCAATTGCCCTGTGCTCTGTGTATGTATAATATATATATAATATATATATATTATATATACACACACATATACATATATACATATACATACATATGCACATGTATGTATATGTATATGTGTGTATAATCCCTCCAACTACTCAAATACTGAGAAAAGTCTCAAGGGTTACAAATATTATCTTTCCATGTAGAAATTTCAAGAGTTCAACTTTAGGAAGTCTTTTCTGATTTCTCTTTCCTGTTTACCTTTTCATGCTTCTCTTGATTCTTGTTTTTGAAAGTCAAATTTCAAGGTCTTTTCATCAAGAATGCTTGAAAGTTCTCCATATCATTGAATGACCATTTTTTCCCCCGAAGTATTATACTCAGTTTTGCTGGGTAGGTGATTCTTGGTTTTAATCCCAGTTCCTTTGACTTCTGGAATATCATATTCCAAGTCCTTTGATCCCTTAATATAGAAGCTACTAGATCCTGTGTTATCCTGACTGTATTTCCACAATACTCTAATTGTTTTTTTCTAGCTGCTTACAGTATTTTCTCCTTGACCTGGGAACTCTGGAATTTGGCTACAATATTCTTTGGAGTTTCTCTCTTTGGATCTCTTTCAGGAGGTGATTGGTGGATTCCTTGAATACTTATTTTGCCCTCTGGTTCTAGAATATCAGAGTAGTTTTTCTTGATAATTTCATGCAAGATGATCTCTAGGCTCTTTTTTTGATCATAGGTTTCAGGTAGTCCCATAATTTTTAAATTGTCTCTCCTGAATATTTTTTTTGAGGTCAGTTGTTTTTCCAATGAAATATTTCACATTATCTTCTATTTTTCATTTTTTTGGTTTTGTTTTATAATTTCTTGGTTTCTCATAATGTCATTAGTTTTGATCTGCTCCTTTCTCATTTTTAAAGAACTGTTTTCTTCAGTGAGCTTTTGAACCTCCTTTTCTATTTGGCTAATTCTGCTTTTTAAAGTGTTCCTCTCCTCATTGGCTTTTTGGACCTCTTTTGCCAATTGAGTTAGCCTATTTTTAATAGGCTATTTTCTTAATAATTTTCTTAATAACCTTAATAGGTTATTAATAACCTTAAGAGGTTATTAATCTTAATAACCTCTTTCTTAATTATTTTCTTAATAACCTTAATAGGTTATTTTCTTCATCAATTTTTGGGTCTCCTTTAGCAAACTGTTGACTTGCTTTTCATTATTTTCTTGCATTGCTCTCATTTCTATTCCCAAGTTTTCTTCCACCTCTCTGACTTGATTTTCAAAATCTTTTTTGAGCTCTTCTGTGGCCTGAGGCCACTGCATATTTATTTTGGAGGCCTCTGATGGTAAGCATTGTTCTTCCTCATCTGAAGGAATGGAAGGAAGTACCTGTTCACCAAGAAAGTAACCTTCTATAGTCTTATTTTTTCCCTTTTTTGGGCATTTTTCTAGCCAATTACTTGACTTTTGAGTCCTTTGTCAAGAGAAGGGTATACTCTGTAAGTTCTCAGTCTCCAAGGTGGTACAATCAAGGGAGAGGAGTTTACTTCTTGGCAGGCTAGCAGCTGAGATTCTGATCAGCTGCTCAATTCCCCCAGGGGCTTTAGGTAGGGGTGGGGCCACCACTCAGGGCTGAGGTTCATATCAGCTGCTCATTTCCCCCAAGGCCTTTAGGCTGAGAGCTCCACAAAGAGATGCTGCCCCTACTGCCGCCACCACCACCACCCCTGCTGCTTGGGGCTGGGGTCCCTTCCCCCCTCCCCCCTTAGACAAAGCCCTCTCACTGACCTCTGAAGCTCTATTTGTGGGAACCTCCCCTGCTAATGCTGGGGGCCTGACTCCTGAGGTCTGCTCCAGTTCTCCTTCCCCAGAAGATTTATAAAGTACATTCCTCAAACATAAAGTCAACAGCCAGGGATAGAAGACCTTTCTAAATTTTTCAGCTAATTTGAGGCCAAGAAATACTTACAGAAGTTGTTGTTCAATCATTTCAGTCATGTATGACTCTTTCCGACCCCATCTGAGGGGTTTTCTTGACAAAGATTCCTTCTCCAACTCATTTTACAAATAAGGAAACTGAGATAAACAAGGACAAGTGATGCGCCAGACAAGGAAGTGTTTGAGGCTAGATTTGAACTCAGGTCTTCATGGCTCCAGGCCCAGCACTCTATCCACTGAGCCATTAAGTTGTTCTAACAAACCTTCTAGAAGACTGGTTCTCAATTCTAACTTACATTTCTGCATCACTTTTAGGTTTTAAAAGTACTTTTCTCATAACACTCCTATAAGCAGTTAATATTATCCTTTTTATTAATAGGCTGCTGGGGCTCATAAAGGGCTAGTAATTTGCCTACATAGCAAGGTAAGTATCAAGGCTAGAATTTGGGTCTAGAATCTAAGTCAAATGTTCTCATAATTCTATTTTTCCGGGGATTTTTTAAAATAAATATTGATGTGCATCTTATTCTGTATTCTCAACGATGCAGAGGAAAGGTCACATCTCCTGATAGGCTGATAAGAAGGTCATACATTTTTACTACCAGCTTCCCCATCCAAAAGAAAGCTTGCTCTGTGTTTAATGATAAATTTAAGTCTTTGGGGCCCCTTCCTCTCAGTCCTCTGGAAAGCCCCAGCTCTACTGGAAGCTCAAAGACAGAAGGATGACTCACTGAAGGTACCTGTCTCTCTTCTGGCCTTATCTGGAATGATCTGGTTGTTCATCGGCAACTTGTCTCCACTGCCTGGGGCTTCCCAGGAACATGAAAATTAAATAGAAATTCTGTCTTTTCTTCCCCTTCCACCTGGATTCTCTGCTGTAAGTCAACTTAGTCCTTCTAAAGGTTGACTAAGGTTCTCCTTTGGAAAATTTCCCCAGTTTCCTTAGGGATGGACACTCCCTAGACTCCTAAACTTCCTTTCCAATTTTCTTGGTACAATTACAGAAAGTGATCTTTTCTGTCCTCAGAATAGATGTGCTTCATTTCCTGGGCAGTGCAGCCTAGCACAATAAAGAGAATGTTGAATGCAGAGTTTGAAACTCCAGGCTTTTAATTCTGCCTCAGATCCACCCTACCTGATGGACCCTGTGTAAGTCACTTAATCTCATAGCTTCAGTTTTCTCATCTGAAAGATGGAACTTACACAACATGGTTATTGGGAAGACCAAGAAGCAGATTCAAATTTCTTTATACAATTTAAAGAACTGTATAAATAAGAACTATCATTATTTTTTAAAAAATTATTAATGCAGCTAGGTGGCATGGTGGATAGAGTACCCAGCCTGGGATCAGAACCCTCTTCCTAAGTTCAAACCGGCCCTCCTTTTCCTTCCTGGATTTGAAACATGAGGACGCTTCAGAGTGGATTCCAGAAAGTTGAGGGACATGGGGCTGAATGATGACATGCATCCATGAGCACAGAGCCTACCTGGCCAAGCAGAGGAGACCATCTCTCTTTGCTTGTGTTTCCTTCTGCAACCAGGTATTATATTTAGAGCAGGAAGGGAGGAGAAATTGACTAATGTAACCCATCCCATCCCCATCATTGTACAGAGTTGGAAACTGAGGATGCATCATAGAGGAAGAGAACTAGTGCAGAATTTGGAGTTATACCATCTAGGGTGAAGGGCTAGAAAGCTGCCCCAACCACCTCATATCACAGAAGACAAAACTAAGTGTCAGAGAGAGATTGGATGAACACCATGCACATGTTAGTAAGTGGAAAGAGTCTGGAATCAGAACCTTGTTTCTCTAAAGCCCGAACAAGTGGTCTGTCCACTGCTGGGTATTGATCCACTGTGTATGTATCTCATATGTACTGATTGATGTCCATATTGTCTCCTGCATTGGAATATAAACTTCAAGAGAGCAGAGATTCTTCTGGATTTTTATGTTTTGATTCTCCAGCACCCAGCAAAGTGCCTGGCATACAGCAGATACCTGATAAATGTGTGTGGATTGATTTGTGCATCTCTTGTATAGGCTTGTCTCTCATGGATGAAACTCCCAAAAGGATTCCAGGGCCTCTGTCTCCATGGTATACAACCTTCGGTTCCAGTCATATTGGCATCAGGGAAGTCCATCATTCAGTTTCACTGGTTTCCTTTTTCCCATTCACATTTATAGGGTATTTTCTATCCTAAGGAGAAAGATTTATTGAAATTAAAGCTAATCCCTGGCTTGCTCAGAGGGCCTAAAGAAGCATTTCTAGCATACATTAGACACTCTCAGAAGATACTGACATGTACATGGAGCCTAGTATCATTTTAGCTATAGGTAGCAGCTTTTAACGTGGTGAGGTCTGGGAAATCTTAGCTGTCTGATCCATTGTTTAATTTCAAATATCTATGAATTTGAGATGAAACCCTAGCATTCTGCTTCCACAGCCTTAAACATGATTTTAGTGACAAACTGAGACTGCTTTTTTTCCTTCACAGGCTCCAAGGTCCAGATGATGATGAATGGATTCACGAGGGGCAGGGCTGCTTTGTGGCCTCTTGGGCAAACTGAATCTCCCTTTTGCTCTTGAAGGTATGGGTAAGGACCAGAGGCATGTAATGACACCTAATGAGTCAATATTCATATTTGTTAAGGCAGTTAGGTGGAGCAGTGGATACAGTTCTGAGCCTGGAATCAGGAAGACCTGAGTTCAAATTTAGCCTCAGACATTTATCTAACTGTGTGACCCTGAGTAAGTCACTTAGTCCTGTTTGCCTCAGTTTCCTCACCTGTGAAATGAGCTAGAAAAGGAAATGGCAAAACACTCCAGAATTGTTGCCAAGAAAACCTCAAATGGGGTCATGAAGAATGACACATGACTGATACAGCTGAACAGCAATTCACATTGTTACAAGGGATTTAGTTTTGTTTATTTTTCCCACTGAGGGGAGGGTTAAGAGGGAGAAAAATAAGTGTCTGATAATTTAAAAAAATTTTACATATAATGGAATAGTCAATCAACCAGCATTTCTTAAGCACCAAATACATGCCAGGCAGTGCACTTAATGTTAGAGATACAAAGAAAAAAATGAAGCAGATCCAGCTCCCAAGGAATTTACATCTCATTCAGAAAAGACAACGAGTTTTGGGGGCACCACTGTCTTCTGGTTCTCCTCCTCCCTCTCTGACCACTCCATCTCAGTCTCCCAGGCTGGATCCTTCTCCCAGTCATACCCTCTAACCAGTTTTCCCTCAGGGTTCTGTCCTGATCCCTCATCTCTTTTCACCTTATGCTACTTCATTTGGTGATTTAATCAGGTCCCATGGATGTAATGACTATCTCTTTCCTAAGGATTCTAAGGATTCCTAAGGATCCTGTGCCAGCTTCTCTACTGACTTCCAACCTGATGACTCCAAGTGACTTTCAGACATCTCAAACTGGATGTTCAGTAGATACCTTAAACTCAATGTGGCCAAAACAGTACTCATTATATCTCCCCAAACCATCCCCCATCTCCTATCTTCCCTATGACTATAGAAAACAACACTGTTTTTCCAGTCCTTCAGACTCACAATCTAGGTGTCATACTTGATGCCTTACTATTTCTCCACCTGCCCCCCATATCCAATCTATTGCCAAAGTCCATTGATTTCACCTTTGCAGCATCTCTGGAATATGCCCCCTTCAGTCCTGTGACACTGTGCCCACCCTGATGCGGACTCATGCCTCATCTATTGCATTAACCTGCTGCTGGGTCTGCCTACCTCAAACCTCTCTCTACTGCAACCCTCCTTCCATTCAATGGCTAACGTGATTTTCCTCAAGTTCAGCTCTGACTATATTACCTCCCTACTCAGTAAACTCCGGTGGCTCCCTATTGTCTCCAGGATCAAATACAAAATCCTCTGTTTGGTGTTCAAAACCCTTCACAACTTGCACATCTCTGCCTCACTTAATCTAATTCATGCTCAAATCACCCACCACATCCTGATGTCACTGGTCTCTTTGCAAATGAAAAATGAGAAATGACCACCTTTCAAGTCTTCTTATGCCTTCCTCCCTGCCCCCTACTCTTCCAGTCCAACAACGCATGCCTTGTGATTCCACAAACCAAATGCCCTGCCTCTAGTCTCTGGGTGTTTTCTCCGACTGGCCCTCATACTTGCAATGCTCTTATTCTTAATCCCGTCCAACCCCTCTTCATTCTAGTGCCTTCCTTTTCAGTATCTCCTATTTCTCCTGTATGTAGTTTGTTTATACACATTGGTTTACTTGTCTTACCCATTAGACTATGAGCTCCTTGAGGGAAGAAATGACTTTTTTGCCTCTTTTTCTATTCCCAGGACTTAGCACAGCACGGGGCATACACTGTTTATTGATTGACTGACCAAAGTGAATCCATACTAGTCATACTCAAAATATATCCAACACAAATACAAGGTCCAGTTGGGAAGAAGAACTAAGGAAAAGCTTCATGTAGAAAATGGAAACTCAGGATTCAAAAACCCAGAATTGAAAAGGGAGCACATTCCAGGCTTGGGGAGAGAGGGCCATGGTTCACAAATGGGAAAAACAGCAGGTGACCAATTTAGTTGGATTGTAGATGGCAAAAGGGAAATGAGGAATATGAAATCTGAGAACGTCGGTAGAGTCCTATGGTAAAGGACTCTAAATATCAAACAGGGGAGATGCCATTGGATCCTAGGCAATAGGGAGACAAGGGAGTTTATTGGTCAGAAGAATGCCATGGTCAGACCTGTGTTTGGGAAGCACTACCTCAGTAGGTGATGAAATGGAGAGAAGTGGTTATGTTTCAGGGAGAGGCATTAATAAGAAGACCGTTAAAATGATGTAGCTGAGAGGTGAGGTAATGGGGGCCTACAGAGGGGTGGGGGCCTCTCCAGCTAACAAATAGGTATGAAGATGAGATGTTATGGAGGGACAAATGAAAAGACTTGGCAAATGACTGAATAAATTTCAGTCAGGGACGAGTCAGAAAAATAAATTGATAGTGAGTGGGAGGTTGGGAACCTGGGTCACTGGAAGGATGATGGTCATCCACAAAAATGGAAGAGTTTGGAAGAGGAATTGCTCTGGTGGGGAAAGGTAATGAAATCTGAGTTGCCAAGGCGACATCAAGATTAAGATGTCCAGTTGGTAATTGCAGAAGTTGAAGCTCCAGAGAGAGAAGCCTACAGCAAGAAGGATTTATCCAGCATCTGCTAGGTGCCAGCGTCGTGCAGAATGTTTTCCAAATGTCATTAGATCCTCACAACAACTCTGGGAAGTAGGTGCTATTATTATCCCCATCTTACAGATGAGGAAAGTGAGGCACAGAGCAATTCAATGACTGGTCCAGGGTCACATGGTTAATGAGTGAGGGCTCATGAGGGCTTGAACTTGAAATATCTTCCTAATGCCAGGTCCTAGAGCACTATCCATTGTACCACTTAATTGACTTGGGAGTCATTTTTGTGGAGGTGAAAGTTGAATCCCCCATAAATGATAAGGTGCCCAAAAGAGTATAGATAAAGGGAGATCAAGAAGCCTGGGGGTCCACCCACAGCTAGAGGGCAACATTTGGATTGTGAGTCAGTTGGATAGGTAGGAGGGGAACCAGTCAAGAGCAGGGTGGTGAAAACCCAAAATGGAGAACATCTCCATGGTGAAATGATTGTCAGTGATATCAAACATTACAAAGAGGTTGGAAAGAATGAGGGTTGAGAAAAGGTCATAAAACCGAACAATTAAGACATCAGGGCTTACTTTACAGAGAATAGTTTCAACTGAGTGATGAGGTCAGATGCCTTTTTACATGGAAAGAGTAAGCAAAAGGGGAATGAAAAAATTGTTTGTTTGAGTGACCAGCTGGGAATGTTATTGAGAAGTCCCTCTAATGATAAAAAGGGAATGTCATTTGTTTTAGCAAAAAGGGAAATGAAAACAAAGCATCTAGCAACAGTTCCAGGGGTTTCCCAGGCAGTGGGATCAGGGAATCCTTTCTGAATACTCCAGCGTTGACTCACTGAGCTGAGCTGCTCAGCTACAATTCGGCCATTGTGGGCCTCCAACCGCCCCCACCCCTCATCCCACCCCAAAATGCATGGATTTCAGAACAATTTCCTCTGGTCCCTAAGCTTCAGTCTGACAGGTTCCCCCCTCCTTTACTTTTGTTCTTGAATGTCAACTCAGAGACATGTGGGATCAAAGGCATTTTCAACCTACCCATCTCCTCGGCAAACGAATGCATTGGCCCAAACAAATGAGCTTCATACAAGTCCTTCGGCATTCCGAAATCCATGTAGGCAACTCTCTCTCTCTCTCTCTCTCTCTCTCTCTCTCTCTCTCTCTCTCTCTCTCTCTCTCTCTCTCTCTCTCTCTCTCTCTTTCTCTGTGTATGTGTATGTGTGTGTGAGTCTGTCTGTGTATGTCTCTGTCTGTCTGTTTGTCTTGCTCTGTGTCTCTGTCTGTCTATCTGTGCGTGTGTCTCTGTCTCTCTGTCTGTCTCTTTCTCTCTGTCTCTCTCTACCACAGAATGAGAGCCACTGATCTGGGTGGTCTATTAGGTAAATGGATAAAAGAAGGGGTCCAGTGGAACCAGCAATGGTGTCTGTAGTTGGGAGCGGGTGGGCTGTCTGTAAAGTAGAAGAGTGCTGATAGCTGATGAGGAGGAGGAGGAAGAGGAGGATGATGATGATGATGACGTATGCTTCATTTGACCTAATGGTTCAGGTTAAAGCACATACTTGTGTTTGGGATTCCAATGATACAATCATGAGCATTACCGTTATGTGCTGCAACAAGCAGTCAAACAATGCACACATATACTATGGCAACATAAACAGAGGGTTTTCCCTGCATGCAAGACACTCACCCTCATCAGAGAGTGAGGGAGACCCGCTGGGGAAGGAACATGCTCAAAGTTGGCATTTAGGGAGCAAAATTAGATACCCTAAGGATGGGTTTATACGGTATATAATTTTGCCTTTGGGACCTCAAGGATGAGCTTGGTGACTCAGTGGATAGAGTGCCTGATCTGGAGTCGGGGGAACTCATCTTCCAGAGTTCAAGTATGACCTCAGACACTTAGTAGCTGGGTCACTGAAACCTCTTTATCTTAGTTCTTTCATGTGTAAAATGAACTGGAGAAGGAAATGGCAGACCACTCAATGCCAAGAAAACCCGAAATGGGGTCATGAAGAGTTAGACACAACTGAAAAATGACTGAACAGTCCTGAAACACGGTTTTGGTTGAGAAATGGTAATTGGTGCCAGATGTAAATATTGGTTAATCACAAAGAGATAAGGGAAATAAGGAACAGAAGTGAGCGTTTGATTGCAGGTCCTAACATGTCATAGTTTAACAATAAAAGGATAATAATCCCTTTAGTGGTTCAACAAGGGGGAGGAAGGACCTATAAGAGGATATAATGCAAGCAATGAAGTGAGGGATTGGGAAGGTTAGATTACTCATCCGGAGGGAGATAGGAAAGGGTAGCATTGACGGATAGTCCTATGGAAGAAAAGGTACCTGTTTGCAAGATGTAATGAGGATCATCTGGGGAATCTGCAAATTAGGAGACCATGTTATCTGGGAAAGGACTGAACTTCCCGGGCTTACATCCCAGTCCAAGAGAAGTGACTCAGGAGTTACTAACTGTAACCATCGCACAGAGTATTGGCAGGAGGTGGGAGAAGAATTGGGTTCAAACTAACTATATCACAATATGGCCTCCAGAATGTTGACTGAACACGTTGAGGGCAGAGAGCATGGACTGGGACTCAAGATATGGCACATATGGTGACTCCAAGGTGAGGTAATTTGATGTCTCTTTGGGATAACTTAAACTACTTGTCCCAATCAGTTTCAGGTGGTCAAGCTCAATCAAGTACAAGTTGGGACACTTATGAATTGATGACTGGTTACTTTTAGATACATTTACAAATTGATTACTATTAGTTAAATATGCAAATTCTGGTCATTAGTAGCAACCTGGTACTGAATTTTATGTCCATGACTTAGAAGACAAGGGATTTTAATCCTTGCTTCCTACATGTTTAAAAGTGGTAGAGATGGTAGAAGATTACTCTACACTGCCGCTTATACAGTGTGGCACACTGGAGGTGAAATATAAATGCTCCTTCCCTTCTTTCTTCCCTGCCTCTTACCCCACAGCATTGATTGTTGACACAACATATGACTGTTCCCATTGTGAAATCATGTTTCTAAGAGCAGGGCACAACAGAAAAAAAAAAAGAAAAAATAGAATAATACTTACTTAGGCAATAACATAGGAAGAAAAGAGCTCAAATCTGAATCCTTAGAAGTTTTGCGCCAGAAGAGATATGGAAGACAAAAGAAAAAAGGAAAAAATTCAGAATAAACTGGGAGGAGAAAATGATGATGATGACAAAAGAGAGTCAAAGTTGAAATATTTTAGTAAGTTAACAAAAAAATAAAAGTTACCAAAAAAATGTGTTTGGGTGAGGGGAAAATATTTCAAACTTTTTACTTTACTGGATGGGCCAGGGCAAGGTGGTGTGGGGGTGGGGAAAGGCCAAATGAGGGGATGAATAAATATTTAGATGATATCTAATAAGAGATACATAGACAGACAGGATATTAACACTTTAAATAAATTCAATGATGAATTTGTGATAGGAAACATAGATAGTAGTTGGGATGTCAGTCAGTGAATATTCCTTAAGAAGCAACTATGCACCAGCATCAACCAGCTCAGCTATATGCCAAGCATTCTGCTAAGGACTGGGATACAAACAGGCAAAAGATAGTCTCTGCCCTCAGACTCACACAATCTAAAGGTGAAAACAAACCAAAAAAAAGGCTGAAAGGGCAAGGAAGGATAACTAGGTAAAGGGGCACAATGAAACCCAGAGGAGTGTGGCAGATGGGCAATGATGAAATAATAAGCTGCCCTAGGTCCCCTCCTTAAATGGAAGATCTAAGAGGAACTCTCCAATGTCTGCCTTCTAATCTCTCCAATCAGAAGGAATGAGGGTCCTCAGGGTCAGGAGGTACTGAGCAAGTGTGAGAGAAAGCCTGTGCAATCAACTAGCATCGAAGGAGTATAAGCAAAACTAATCAAAGAAACAAGTACTGATTTAAAAAAGAAAAGAGATAAAAATGAATAAAAAAACAAAGTGATGAAGGAAAGTACCATTAAATAACCCCATAGTTTTAAATGTGAATAGATTAAGTAATCCAATAATAGGAAAGACATAATAGGGACACAATAGCTAAGAAGACAAAAATACATCTGTTGTGTACAAGAAACATCTAAAAAATTAAAGACAAATGAAGAAGGAAAATGAGAAGCTAGCGAAGGTTTACTCTGCATAGGTAAACTAAAAGTATCAATAGTAAGCATGTCAGGTAGCTAGGTGGCACAGTAGATAGAGTGCTAGGAAAACCTGCATTTAAATCCAGTCTCAGACACTTATTAGATGTGTGACCCCGGGCAAGTCACTTACCCCTGTTTGCCTCAGTTTTGTCATCTGCAAAAATGAACTGGAGAAGGAAATGAAAAACCACTCCAATATCTTTGCCAAAAAAATCCCGGATGGGGTCATCAAGAGTCAGGCATGACTGAAGCAACTGAAGAACCAAAAACAATCATGTTACAAGATAAAGTAGAAATAAAAATCCAAAAATATCAAGAGAGAGAAACAAGAGAACTACGATGAATAACTGTGAGGATTTCGACGATTAAACAAAATGCCAACATTGTGGGAAGTTCTAAAGAAGTTCTCAGAGGACGGCCACTAGCTCAGAAAACATATTAACACAACTTTAAAAAGAGGCATAATTAGCTGAATGTGCAATTTGGAACTAAAAGATGTTTATATGTATAGAAAGAAAAAATAGTGCCGAAATTGGTAAATTTATAAGTTGGTTCTTATAGACTGACAAAATCATTAAACCTTAAGCTAATCTCATCACAAAGTCAAGAGAAAAAATCAGATTAACTTTGTCGAATGAATGAAGTAAAGAATTTTGAATTAACTGAAAAGTAACAGTGATTTCAGTTTAGGGCAGTGAAAAGGTCGCTGGATGTCTGACCAGCCATGTCTGTGTTGCCATCTCACCGCTGTTACTTAGAGCTTTGGGATTCTCTGCAAATTACTTTATCTTTATGGGTCCCAATTTTTTATCTATGAAAAACGGTATTTGGACTAGATGGTGATCTCTCGGGTCTCTTCTAGCTCTGTATCCAAAGAGCATAGAATTCATGAGCTCCCTCACATGGAATCGTGTCATCCTAGTGAAGCTGGATTAATGTTTGCCTTGTAAATCCTATCTGCCTTGAATGATCAATCCTACTTCAATGAAAACACAAGTCCCAAAGTGAACACAATCTTTCAATACCAAACAATGAGCAGAAGAGTAACCAAAGGGGAAAAAATGGTCAATATTCTTATCGAGAATCATAACTAAGGACACCTGGCTCTTGGAGATGCTAGTACCTGGTGGTCTGCCTGTCAACAAAACCACCCAGCCCCAGTGAGATGGTCTTATTGAAACTGCTGCCATTATTCCCAATTCAATGTAAAACTTTATTATACATTCTATATACTTTATATAATACTTTATTTACTAAGTACTCTCTACTATCCTAAATACATTATATTTTTATTTTAAAAATAGGTAAAAAGGGAATTGCACCAAATTCCTTTTATGACATAAATGTAGTTTTGATACCTAAACCAGGGAGAGCAACAACAGAAAAAGAAAATTATAGACAAATTTCCTATTGAATATCGTTGCTAAAATTTTAAATAAATACTAGCAAGAAGAGTATAGCAATATATCATATAGATCATCTACTATGATCAGGTGAGATTTATACCAAAATGCAGGGCTGGTTCAGTATTAGGAAGATTATAAGCACAACTGACTATATCAATACAATGACAAAAATCATGTGATTCTATCAATATATATAGATAAAGGCTTTGAGAAAATATAATACTCATTCCTATTAAAAACACTTGAAAACATATGAATCAAAGGATCCTTTCTCCAAATGATAATTCTTGCTACCCAGTTGCTTTTCAGTCACATCTGACACTTGGTGACTGCATTTGAAGTTTTCTTGGCAAAGATACTAAAGCGGTTTGCCATCTCCTTCTCCAGCTCATTTTACAAATGAGGAGCTGAAGCAAACAGAAGTAAGTGACTTACCCAGGGTCACACAGTAAATATCTGAGGCCAGATTTGATCTCAGAAAGATGAGTCTTCCCAACACCAGGCCTGGAATTCTATCCACTATACCACATAGCTACTCCCCAAAAATTCAAATGATAAGTAGTATCTCTCTAAAACAAAGACATACATTATCTGTAAAGAGGATAAATTTGAAGCCTTCCCAATAAGATAAGGGAAACAAGGATGCCTGTTATCACCTCTACTATTGAATACTGCACTAAAAATGATAGCTATAGCAACCAGATGAAAAAATAAATAGAAGGGATAAAAATAGGCAAGAAAGAAACAAAACTATTGCTTTTTGCAGATTATATGATGCTATAAGTAGAGGGTCCTAGAGAATCACCTAAAAAACTAGTTGAAATAATCAAAAATTTGAGCTAAATGGCAAGATATAAAATAAAAGCACATGAATCATCAACATCTCTATGTGCTACCAATAAAATCCAGCAGGAAGAGATAGAAAAACAACATTTAAAATAACTGGGAATCTACATGCCAAAACAAATACAGAAATTATGAAAACATAATTACAAAATATTTTTCATCCAAATTTAAAAAATCTAAGAATTTGGAGAAATATCAGTTGCTCCTGAGTAGGCTCAGCCAATAGAAGAAAATGATAACTCTATAAAAGTTAACTTATTTATTCAGTGCCATATCAATCAAACTACCAAAGAATTATTTTATAGAGTTAGAAAAAAATAGTAACAAAATTTATCTGGAAAACAAAAAGTCAAGAATAGTAAGGGAATAAAAAATTTTTAATGTTAAGTAAGGCAGCCTAGCAGTTTGAGACTTTAGACTATATTACATATAAAGTAGTAATTATTAAAACAATCTGGTATTAGCTGAGAAACGAAGTGATGAATCAATGGAATAGATTAGGTACACAATACACAGTAGTAAATGACCATAATAGTCTAGTGTTTAACAAACCCAAAGATTCAAGCTTTTGATATAAGAACTCAATGTTTGACAAAATTGCTGGGAAAATGGGAAAACAGTGTGACAGGAACTAGGTATAGACAAGCATTTCACGATATACCAAAAAAAGGTCAAAATGGATAAATGATTTAGACAGAAAGGGTGATACTATAAGTAAATTAGGAGGACATGGGAAAATGTACCTGTTATATCTATGGATAAGGGAAAACTTTATAAGCAAACAAAAGACAGAGAAGATTACAGGAAGCAAGACAGATGATTCTGATTACCTGAAATTAAAAAGCTTTTGCACAAACAAAGCTAATGCAGCCCAAATTAGAAGGAAAACAGGAAATGAGGGAAATTTACAGCAAGGTTGTTTAATAAACACTTGATTTCTCAAATTTATAGGGAACTGAGCCAAATTTGTAAAATAAATAAATTAGAGTCATTCCTGAGTTGACAAATGGTCAAAGAATATGAACAGTTTTCAGAAAAAGAAATCAAAGCTATCAATAGTCACATAAAAATACTCTAAATCACTATAATTAGTGAAATGTAAATTAAAACAACTCTGAGATACTATACCATATCTCTTAGATTGACATGACAAAAAATGACAAATGTTGGAGGGGACATGGGAAAAATTGGGACAGTAAAGTTCTATCGATGGAGTTGTAAACTACAGCAACCATTCCAGAGAACAATTTAGAACTATGCCCTAAGGGCTATAAAACTGTGCATACCTTTTTACCTAGCAATACCACTACTAGGTCTGTATCTCAAAGAGATCAAAGAAAAGGGAAAAGGAACTATTTGGACAAAAATATTTACAGTAACTCTTTTTTGTGGTGACAAAAAAATTGAAAGTTGAAGGGAAGACCATCAATCAAGAACAAGTTGCAGCATACGATTGTGGTCCAGTACTATTGTAGTATATGAAGTGATGAGCAAGGTGGTTTCAGAAAAACCTGGGAAGACATATGCAAAGTAAAATGAGCAGAACCATGAAGACATTGTACACAGCGATAGTAATATTGCAAGGACAGAAGACTTAACTACTCTGATCAGGACAATCATCCAAGACAATTCCAAAGAACCTATGATGAAAAATAGAATCTGCCTTCAGAGAAGCATGCTTTGTTAAACCTCATTTTTCTGTTTCTTTTATTTGTGATGTCTTTTACAACAAGGCTAATATGAAAAGATGTTTGCCATGACTTCACATGTATAATAGACATCAAAGTGATTGTCTTCAAAGAATGGGGAATGGTAGAAGAAAGGAAGAGAATTTGAAACTCAAAAATTTTTTTTAAATGATTTCAAAAAAAATTTTACATGTAATTGGGAAATATTTAATGAAATAAAAATAATTTTAAAAAACAAAAAAGGAAGTCACCAAGCAGATACAAACAAGATGAACTCTTCCCTGGCCCAGTTCAGCTTTGTTCTCTCCCTTGGGGGTGGTGCCCCTGATCCCCTCTCTCTAGTCCATGCAGCATTACCTAGAAGTCCAAGGACTCTCCCAGAGGTCATTTCATCTCTCCACCTTATTGAAATGAGTCTGTATTTCAAAGTTGATTTGAGTGTACCTTCTATGTTACTTGATTTGGAAACATTTAGTGACATTTGCTCCAGGGTCCAAAATTTCTATTTATAGCTGTGGTGTCAGTAGACCCCCTAAAGAAGGACTATAAAATTTAGGGTTGGAAAGAGCCTTAGAGATCGTGCAGTTTGATTTTCAATTTAAAATGGGACGAAACTGGCCAATTCAATTAAACTTTTATTAGGTTACTATGTCTAAGACCCTGTGGTGAGGATTAGGAATGGGGCAGTGTTCAATGAGTACTTTTTTTAAAAAAAAGGTAGTATACCTACCCTCAGGGGACTTACAGTCTAATATATACAATGGGCTGCAATCAGGGCAAAGGAGAACCAGGGGAAATATGATGAGAATCTGAGTAAGGAGAGGAGCCACTGTATGTACTATGTGCATTTCTGTGTTTATGTGTTTTATATGTTTGTCCTTCATGGTATGGTGAGGGAAGGCATGTACAAAGAGATGGCAGAAGCTCTAAGCTAACTAACCCAAACAACTGAAGATGTGCCTACCATTATGATTTAACCTTTAATATCTGCTCATATCCAGGAGATCCTTCTCCGCTAAGAACTTTGGTTTCAGAGGAGGGTCATTATTATTGATGCTAAAATATTTGATATTAGAAGAATAGATTGGATGTGAGAATATTATTGATATTAGAATATTAAAAATACTAGTGACTTTATGGGAAAACCTACTTCTAAATATATATTTCATCTTTATTTCACTTCAAATATTGGAAATCTATAAATTCCATAGCCTGACTCAGGAAAACAAAAAAGCCCTATTGCTTTCCAAGGCCACTAATCTCGTAGAGTGGCTGACCATGGCAGAAAAACTCAATTCTGCCTTTTGATGTAGTAATATAATTACAGTAATACCCATCATAAACCAAACATGGGAATTTATCAGGGCAAAGAAATGAACCCAAACACAACAACCCAGAAGCAAGGATAGCCCTGATATTAGGATGCCCAAAAAGTCATCTCCTTCATGGTGATGATTTCCACCCATTACTGACTCTAAACAAAGTTCTCTTTTTGCTTGTTTTTTCCCACAATTCACTTATCTGTATTCATACCCCATTCCACTTTACTCCCCGCCCCCCAATCTACTTGCATAATTTTCAGAAAGTCACTTCATCTGATAAGACGTGCAGGAAAGGGGAGGCGATAGTCCCGCTGCGCACCTCCCTTGGGGACCCCAACTTATCATTATGTGCTATGCTAGACACATTTTAGAAAAGACATTGATAAACTGGCAAATGTCTAGAAGAGGGTATCCAGGATGTTGAAGGGTCTCAGGAACATGCAGATGAAAGATTGGAAAAGTTTACCCTGGAGAAGAGAAGGCAATGGCTACATGGCAACTATCTTCTAGGATTTGAACAATTGTCCTGCGGAAGACAGATTTGACTTGTTCTGCTCCAATGACTGAAGAGCAATGAATAGATGACCCCTTGCCAAAGACATAAGGAAATTCTTTTTCAGGCATATGATGATCTCAACCAGGGGTCGGCAAACAGCAGCCCAAGGGACAAATCCAGCCTTCAGCATATTTTTGGTACATTTTATCTTTAAAATTTTTATTTTCACTATAAATTCTCTCCCCCCTCCCATCCCTCTCCCACTCCTTGAGAAGACAAGAAATGCAATGGCCATAATGCATATGAAGTCATGGCAAACATTTTCATGTCAGCCACATTTCGAGGGTGGGGGAAAAATAAAGGAAAAAAAATATGCCTTGATTTCCACTTAGATTCCATCAGTTCTCTCTCTGAAGGTAAATATCATTTTGCATCATGAATCTTTTTGGCACTGTTGTGTTATCTTACTGATCAGAGTGGCTAAGTTTTTCACAGCTGATTATCATTACAATATTTCTGTTACTGTGTATAATGTTCTCCTGGTTCGGCTCACTTTACTTTGCATAAGTTCATATAAGTTTTCCCAGATTTTTTTCTGAAACCATCCCCTTCATCATTTTTATAGCTGCTCTCTATGGGGTACAGATTTAATCACCGTATTGCTGGGTCAAAGAGTACGTATGGTTATTCAGCCTTTGGGCACAGTCCCATATTGTTCTCTAGAATGGTGGGACCAGTTCATAGGTTCAACAATAGTGCATTAGTATACTATTTTCCTACATCCCTTCTAGCATTGGTCACTTTCTTTTTCTGTCATATTGGCTCATCTGATAGGTACCTGAGGTGGTACCTCGGAGTTTTCTAAATTATCATTTATCTAATGATTAGTGATTTAGAGTATTTTTTATATGTCTTATTAAAGCTTTGATTTCTTCTTCCAAAAACTTCCTGCTCATATTTTTGGCTATCTACTAATTGGCTCTTATTTTGTAAATTTGGCTCAGTTTCCTAAATATTCAAGAAATAAGACCTTTATCAGAGGGATCTGATGTGAAAACTTTCCCCAGTTTCCTGTTTTCTTTCTAATTTTGGCCACATTGGTTTTATTTGTGCAAAATCTTCTTAATTTCATGTAATCAAAATTATTTTATCTCCTGTGAATCTCCCTATTGCTTCCCTATTCACTAATTCTTATCCTATCCATTGATCTAACAGGTAATATACTCCCCTAATTTGTTTATGATATCACCTTTATAATTAAATCATGGACCTGTTTTGAGTTTATCTTGGTATAAGTTATGAGATGTTGGTCACTTTCTGGTTTCTGCCAGATTGCATTCCCAGTTTTCCCAGCAATTTTTGTAAAGTGGTGAGTTCTTATCCCAGCTGTTGGGCTAACCAAACAAGAGACAGAAGTGGTTATTTGCTTCCATATACTATTTATCTAATCTATTCCATTGATCAACCATTATATTTCTTATCTAGTAACAAACTTGTGGATGATTATCACTTTATACTATAATTGGAGATCTGCTACTGCCAGGCCCCCTTTCTTCACATTTTGTTTTCATTTATTCCCTTCATATTTTTGACCTACAATTCCTCCAGATTAATTTTGTTATTTTTTCTAACTCCACAAAGTAATTCTTTGGTAGTTTGGTTGGTATGGCAGTTAATTTAGGTAGAATTGTCATTCTATTGTATTAGCTCAGCCTACCCATGAGCAATTGATATTTCTCCAATTATTTAGATCTTTGTTTGAAAATTGTTTCTAATTGTGCTCATATAATTTCTGTATGTGTCTTGGCAAGTAGACTCCCAAGTATTTCATACCATCTGCAATTATTTTAAATGAAATTCATCTTTCTATCTCTTCCTGGAGGGTTTGTTGCTAATATATATACTGATGATTTATGTGAGCTCATTTTGTATCTTGCGACTTTGCAAAAACTTTTCATTATGATTCTCTGGGGTTCTCCATATGGTCATATCATCTGCAAAAAGTGATAGCTTTGTTTCCTTGTTACTGATGCTTATTCCTTCCATTTCTTTTGTTTGTTTGTTTGTTTTATTACAGCTAGCATTCCTAGTACTATATTAAATAACAATGGTCATCATGGCCATCCTGGCTTCACTCCTAATCTCCTGATCAGGAAAGTCTTCTAGCTTCTCCCTGTCACAGATAATACTTGCTCCTGGTTTTAGATAGATACTACTTACAGTTTTATGGAAAGCTCCCTTTATTCATGTGCTTTCAAATGTATTTTAATGGAAATGGGTACTGTATCTTGTCAAGTTTTTTCTTCATCTATTGAAATGATCATATGATTTTTTTGTTATTAATATAGTCAATTATCCTTATAGTTTTCCTAATATTGAATCAGCTTTATATTCCTGGCCATAATGTAAAAAAAAATATGATAAATTACTGTAATCTTCTGGCTAGTATTTTATTTTAAAATTTTGCATCAAGAGTCATTAGAGAATTTGGTCTATAGTTTTATTTCTTTGTTCTTGCCCTCCATGGTTTAGGTATCAGTACCATATTTGTGTCACAGAAGGAATTTCATAGGATTCTTTCCTTACCTATTTTTAAAATAGTTTCTATTCCTTCCTTGATTATGCATTTGCTCTCTTTTATTTTTAAGATTGATAATTTGATTTTCTTCTTTCTTTTTTCTTTCTTCATTTTTAAAAATGAAATTAGACAACGATTTATCTGTTGCATTGTTTGCTTTGTTCCCCATAAAACCAGCTCCTAATTGTATTTATTAGTTCAATGTTTTTACTTTCAATTTTATTAACCTCACCTTTGATTTTTAAAATTTCTATTTTGGTGCTTCATTAGGGTTTTAACTTGGTGTTTTTCTAGGATTTTTAGTTGTTATATGTCCAATTCATTGATGTACTCTTTCATTTATTGATATAAGTATTTAGACGTAGTAAGTTTTCTGCTAAGTACTGCTTTGGCTGCATCTCACAAATTTGGTATGTTGTCACTTTCTTTAATGAAAGCATGGATTTTTGTTTTCTTTTACATTTTAAAATTCAATAAAACTTTATTTTAAAAGGTCAAGATCATTATTACCTCTTGAGCAGTGTGAAAAAGGGGGTCAGGTTACCTTTTGGCCCACACATCAAAGTTTGCTCTGGTCTAGATATCTCTGATACCTCTTGACTCTGAAACACTATGATTCTGGGGAAATGCAAAGAGGCCTAGATCTGGAGAGATGATACAATTTTAACTATATAAGCCCATTTCCTCTATAGCCAGGAAAGATGGCAATTTTTATTTATTTGTTCCAGTTGTGTCCAATGCTTCATGACCCCATTTGGAGTTTCTCAGCAAAGACATAGGAGTAATTTACCATTGCCTTCTCTAGCTCATTTTATGAATAAGGAAACTAAGGCAAGTAGGGTTAAGTGACTTGCCCAGTGGGGTCACACAGCAAGTGTCTAAGGCCAGATTTGAACTCGCAAAGATGAGTCTTCCTCTATCCACTATGCCACCTATCTGCTCAATGGTGGCAGTAAGAATTATTAATACCAGCAATGACTCTTGTTTTCTACTTTTGAGATTACAGACTCAGAGGACTTGATATTAGAATAAAGTGATTAGACATGACCATTTCCTCCTTAATTCTATGCTTACTGAAATGAAGGCATGCTTCTCTAATCATATTTACATCATGTCCATTTGTCTTTAAAAAGAATTATTAAGTTTCCTGATACAGAGTTCTTCTGATATTATACTCCAGGGCAGGAGATGAGCAAGTGTTGCTCCCTTATCTTCTCATTTGGCAGGAGTGAGTAGATCACAAAGGCCACTGCCTCTGATCAACCCAATCTGACTTCCAAGAAAGAAAATGTGTTCCCTCATTCCCAATAATGCTTTCTCCAATTTCTCTCTGAAATGTGTCAGTACTGGAGACAAGCCAAGACAAGGCTACATGAGAAGAGTTAAAAGCCAATAGAGACATTCTTTTTAATTATATTAAAAGCATCTTGTAAATTTCTCATCACTTATGCTGTAATTCCTCTTCATTAATCACTCAGACTGGGACATTTGTAGTTCAGCCTCCTGCAGCTGAAATCTGCACGTCAGGCTCTCTTCCACAAAAGCAGGATCCTTCAGGGACAGAGTCCACTTTCTGGGAAGGTAACACTTTGGTACATGGAAGAAAAGTCCAAAAAAGATAAGGATGAAATGGGGCGAAGTTGTATGGCTTGGAAGGTAATAAGCACCATTATCATCCATGAAAATGCAAAAAATGATGTTTTTAATCAGTGCTTTAATGCCAAAAACTCCAAATTTCAATCTACACAGAATGAAAGGCTTTCTAAATATGGACACCTAGTACAAGACATGGGAATCCTGTGGAAATAGCATGTCATCCCTATTGACCTATGGGTTCCTAGAGAAGGACTGAGGATGTTTTGTTGCACCTACAAAGGATATCTTATATCTTAATGCTTTTATCCAATCACACAAACCCCTGATTCTAACCACTTGTGCAAGAGTCTATAGAACACTCCATATAGAAGGACAGTCCCAAGACTGTCCCATTACAGATGAGAAAAGCTGGAATAAGGTGGTAATGATAGCAACAATAGCACACTTTGCTATAGTGTTTTCCTCTCAATAAGCCTAGGATAGGAGGAATTCCAGTTGCTACCATTTTCCAGATGAGGATACTAAAGCTCAAAGAGATTGATCAACTTCCTTCTCACACGGTTTGTAGATGTCATCACAAGGAATCAGATTGAGGATTCCTAACTCCAAGGCCTTTTCCCAGCATGGGATTCATTAGTGTTACCCCTTCCTAATCAAAAAGCAGAGTCTAATGAAATGCATTACATTTTCCTTCAGGAGACCTAGTAGGGTGATGGTGTTGAAGTCTAGATAGTCAGAAGCAAAGCCAGAAGGGGACTGGTAATTGGCCAACTGGAGCCTCTCCCCAAATGAATGACCCTGGAGTAAGTAACTACTGGGAGAAGGGAATGGGCGTGGCAGAGGGATGTTCCAAGGTAAGAAGGTTTTTGGAACAGATGGATGTTCCCAGGTGAATAGGTCTCAAGCACTGAGGACAAGCTCCTGGGTGAATCAGCAACTGAGGTACCATGTCAAAGTCAGGAGCAAAACCAGGAAAGGACAAGGCAGAAAGGATTCACAATGTGTGAGAGCTCATGACTCAATGTGGTGATAAAAAGAGATGTAATGGGGAAAGGGAGATGGAAGGAAGGCTTTGAACACAAATTTGACCTACTACACAATTTTACTTAAGGCTTCCCCCATCACAAGCAGCTGGCAGAGAGTAATATAGTAGCTGTCCTGGTGAGCTTCTCACAGAGCCATTAACGTGACCCTGAGGGATCACCATGATCCTCTCCTAGGCCTTCCACTTTCTCTTTGCTGACTATTCTAAAACTCTACTGCAAGTGCTCCATTACTGTTTGTATTTGAGTGGATAAGCCTATGAGACCAAAAATGAAGAGAATGATAGCAATACGAGAAATCATATTTTCAAGTATTCTCCATATCCCTTAACAGGAATCTCATGCCCTCTCTGGGCGCCTACTGCACTGGGGTGCAGGGAAGATTTAAAGTCATAAAAACCTGGGTTCAAGTCATGACTCAAACAGATGAGCTGTCCCAGATAGGAACCCAAACTTATTGCCTCAGTAAATTTTCAGTACTGTAAGTTACCCCATGGGCAGTTAAATAGGGTACTGGATAGAACACCAGCCTGAAGTCAGGAAGATTCATCTTCCTGGGTTCAAATCTGCTCTCAGACACTTCCTAGCTGTGTGACCCTGGGTAAGTCATTTAACCCTCAGTTTCCTTATCTGTCAAATGAGCTAGAGAAGGAAATAGCAAACCACTCTAGTATTTTAGCCAAGAAAACCCCAAATGGGATCATGAAGTCAGACACGAATGAAACTTAAACAATAGAGTTACAGATATATTTATGATCTGCATCCATGGACAGATTTTTCACACTGGGAATCCCGACATAGATTAAAATCACAACCTGTGTAAAAATATACATGTTGTTGTTTCTGCTTCATTTGTATTCCTCTCATTCTAATCTTTTCCCATAGAGTTCACCTAAAAGTGATTGGGGCAAAGTACTATCTTATCGTTATTCTTTCCTATTTAATATTTTACAAACTATAACAAAGGTGAATAAAGTTGCGACTTTTTTCTGTTGACTACAACCTTTGGAGGGTAAGCTCCTCTTCTGCTGGTCGCCTGCCAAGCTCCCGTGAGACCACTCCAGCAGCACAGAAGGTGGCCGGCATAGTATCCTGACTCACATCCTGTTCCCACTTGGTCTTAGTTTTCTACACTTGGTCCTCATGTTTTGAAAGCCTTTACTCTATGTAGTTTGGGAATCATGAGTATTTCTTATGGTGTTATCTATGAAAAAACATTCTTCTTCCATTTTATGAGTCCATGTTATGTGTGATTGATTGAAGACAATAATTCTGTCTGATAACACTCTGGTTCCAGTACCACTGATAGTTTGAGTTATCAAAGATACGGGAAAGGTTGGTTTTTGGGTTTTTTTGTTTTTAATATGGAGATCCTATCATTCCTTAGTACATGAAAGAACACTTTGGGTGGACAATTCTAGTTACCTTATTGCATTTAACTCAGCATTTATTAATTACCCAATGTTTGCAGTCTGTAAGGATGTGCCACGGTTTCTTCCACTTCCTTGGATGATCTGCAGAGATTAATAAATCCTGACTCCTTGAGGGCAACCCAGCTATAATTTCAAGAGGCAATGATGTGGTCCTGAGTCCTCCACTTCTATAAATAAATCCACATGATTTAGTATTATTATTATTACAAATTAATTCTGTCTTACAGAATTCAACACCAAACAGTCCTGAATGAGCCAAGATCCTGCTAGCATCTTCTTATACTTAATGCTCTCTTCGCTATTGCAAAGTTGGAGTTTAAAGGTTGCTTAATATAGTTAAATGAAACTTTTAGGATGTAAACTTATCTTCTCTGTAGACCTTCTATTAGTAATTAGTTATAATTAATTTGTCATTAATTTCATTATTTTTGTTATTGATTATCATTAATTTCACAATTCTATCAATATTAGTGTTAGTGGCTAGTATAGGGGTGGTGAACCTGCAAACTCAAAACCACATGTGGCCTTGTAGATTCTTGGGTGTGGCCTTTCGACTGAATCCAAGTTTCACAGAACATTTTAAATCCTTTTATTAAGGGGGCATGTTCTGTGAAGTTTGAATTCAGTCGCAGGGATGCACTTGAGGACTTAGATGGCCACAGATGACCTCAAGGCTGCAGGTTCCCCAGCACTGGGCTAGCATAAACCGTCGGTCTTCCATCATGCCCCTCACTTAACAGCTGGCCCTGCTAATGCCCCCTCATCATTTTCCAGTTGACAAACCATCAAGTGGGGGACAGAGAGGCCACTGGGTCATGTTCACCCTCACAGTTAAGAAGTATATGGTTCTATGAGCCCTGGCCAGACTTCAGAGTGAGAAAAGCACAGTTCCAACCTCTACTACCTGTGGGAGCTGGGTGGCATTACTTTTCTAAGTGTGTTTTTCCCTCCTTTACAAAGGACTTCTGATAGTTCTACATGGTTGACAGAGAAATTGTAAGGAAATCACTTTGGAATTGTTGAAATTTAAGCCATTGGTGTGGTGGCTGGTTGACCCTAGTCAGAATGCCAGGCATTGCTGATGCTCCATTTCTAACCAGGGTATTGGATATTTTAGAAATTTCCTTTGCCCAAATAGCAATAACTGAGGTGCATATGACAGAGGGCAGCAAGAGACCCTGAGGTTGTCACAGCTACAAAACTGCCATAAAGGTGGTGAAGCCATCCTTGACTTATCCATCGTGAGAAGGAAAGGAGCCGCCACACAGGGACAGGCATGGCCCTGCTTGACAGCTGAATTCCATCAGAGAGGCATCCTTAGCTTCAAGTGTTGCCTAAGTAATATTTCTCTATGTCCTTCCCTGCTCTCCTGCCTTTGGACATGATATCTGTTCCATTGCAGCAGAAACAATCCACAATTTAAAACTGACATTTTCTCCAGAAAATGCCTCTTGTTGATGACTGCAAGCAAGCGCTAAGCCATACCGCAGGGAATTTATAGTGTTGTTCTCCTAGATGGTCCTGTGATTTTACTGAATCTGCATTTGTCCTCTTGGATTTAAAAGCCATGTTATTATTATCTATAAAGTATTCTCATGTGAGCAAGACGAAATAGAGATGGAGTGCTAATGGCCTCATTATTTAACCGTATGCTAGAAAGACTGTGATGTGCAGTTGAATGGAAAGCCCATTGAGCTGGTCCCCAAGTACATATATCTTTGACAAACACTATGCATAGATAATGACATTGGCCTAAAATTGAACAGGAGGAGAATTGGCTGCATTGCTTTGGAGAAATTATGTGGTGCTTTTCATGACTGCAAACATGTCCCTGAAATTGAGGCCCATAATGACAATATTCTTCCAGGGGTGCTTTGTCTATTTAATATCAGTCTCCAAAGATTTAAGGTTTCAGGTCGCTCAAAGGGCAATAGGGAGGTGTGTGCATAGTGCGGTTGAGTGTTGCTGAATGCGGCCAGTGTAGAATTATGTTGGAGACATGGCAGTTTCCTCAAGGGGGAATGGGTCAGTTTCACAGAAATAGTGAAACAGGGACAGCCTATACAATCCTCTTACGCTGACTTACTGCTAGAAGTAGAGAGATAAGAAACCCAAAGGGCAGCTAAGTGGTGCAGTAGATAGAACACTGGACCTGAAGTTAGGAAGACCCATCTTCTGAGTTCAAATTCAGCTTCAGACACTAGCTGTGTGACCTTGGACAAGCCACGTAACCCTGTTTGCCTCAGTTTCCTCATCTGTAAAACGAGCTGGTAAAGGAAGCGGCAAACCACTCCAGTATCTGCCAAAAAAACTTCAAATGTCGTGAAGAGTCAAACACAACTGAAACAACTGAACAAAAACAAGTCCCTGATATATTTAGTATATATATAGTAAACATCTCTCTCCCTGTATTGGATTTATGAGAGGGCAGTCAAAAGTCATAAAGAATGGCAAGATGTAGATGGGTTATCTTAGCCATCATTAGAGGAAGCTCCTACATTGGCATATAGAAAAATCCATTAGAGCTGCTCCAAGTTCTAGATGTTCTGTAGATCACAATCCTTTCCAAACTATGGCTAAATGAGCCCCCACCAATGTGTTTACTTTTTAAAATGTGTTTACTTTTACAAGGCATCCAAAGAACATAAAATTCACCACAAGGCATTTTAACTAATTAGAGAAACGTTCTCCATTCCTCATAAACCTGGAGTTCACTTTCCCACAAAAACACATTTTCCTCTAGGGGTAAGAGCAGACATATCAGAATCATACATGTGTCACTCACAAATGGGGAAGAGATGGCCAAAGTACCCAGATGTAGGTGTTCACATACAGGAAACACTTGTGACTGGGACAGTCATATGCAGTGAAGGACAACTCATGCCTCTAAAGCTGCAAAGTTACTGGTGTCTTTTATTAATGACTTCCTGCCACTCTCTGTTGGACGTTTTCCTGCTCTTCTGACATTTTCAGTTGTGCCATGACTCTGTTTGGGGTTTCTTGGCAGAGATACTGGAATGGTTTGCCATTTCCTTCTCCAGCTCATTTTGCAGATGAGGAAAATGAGGCAGACAGGGTGAAGTGACTTGCCCAGCTTATCACAGAGCTGGTAGGTGTCTGAGGCCAGAGTTGAACTCAGGTCGTTCTGACTCCAGGCCCAGCGTTCTCTCCACTGTCCTACCCTATCCTCTCTCTCCACTGTGCCACCCTATCCTCTCTATCCACTGTGCCACCCTATCCTCTCTATCCACTGTGCCACCCTATCCTCTCTATCCACTGTGCCACCCTATCCTCTCTATCCACTGTGCCACCCTATCCTCTCTCTCCACTGTGCCACCCTATCCTCTCTATCCACTGTGCCACCCTATCCTCTCTATCCACTGTGCCACCCTATCCACTCTATCCACAGCTGCCCCAACTAAGATTGGTCCTGCTCTTTTTAGAACTGTTTCCACTCTTCTTTTTTGGTTTCTTTCTTCTGGTGTCTCCTATGAGTTTCTCAGTCTCACTGTGACACGGCTTATGGTAAGAAACTAGTTTTAGGCCTTAAGTCTTATTAACCTGCCTTACTGAGATAAGTGTTCTTGGTGTTCAGCTTCTTCAGACAGAAAAGAAAATGAATGAAACTGGTAAGAAAACTACAATAACTTTACCCTGTCCTCATCCACTTTAAATAAAGCACAACAGCTGTACTCACCAAGGAAGGCTAAAAGCTTGTTGGAGCTGGTTGGATTTTCAGCAACACAACCCAGCTCTCCCAATACTGCAAGTGATCTCATGAAACTAACTCTCTCCCCTCCCTCCTTCTCTCTCTCCCCCTCCCTCCTTCTCTCTCTCCCCCTCCCTCCTTCTCTCTCTCCCCCTCCCTCCTTCTCTCTCTCTCCCTCCCTCCTTCTCTCTCTCCCCCTCCCTCCTTCTCTCTCTCTCCCTCCCTCCTTCTCTCTCTCCCCCTCCCTCCTTCCCTCTCTCTCTCCCTCCCTCCTTCTCTCTCTCCCCCTCCCTCCTTCTCTCTCTCCCCCTCCCTCCTTCTCTCTCTCCCCCTCCCTCCTTCTCTCTCTCCCCCTCCCTCCTTCTCTCTCTCCCCCTCCCTCCTTCTCTCTCTCCCTCCCTCCTTCTCTCTCTCTCCCCTCCCTCCTTCTCTCTCTCTCCCTCCCTCCTTCTCTCTCTCTCCCTCCCTCCTTCTCTCTCTCTCCCTCCCTCCTTCTCTCTCTCTCCCTCCCTCCTTCTCTCTCTCTCCCTCCCTCCTTCTCTCTCTCCCCCTCCCTCCTTCTCTCTCTCCCTCCCTCCTTCTCTCTCTCTCCCTCCCTCCTTCTCTCTCTCTCCCTCCCTCCTTCTCTCTCTCTCCCTCCCTCCTTCTCTCTCTCCCCCTCCCTCCTTCCTTCTCTCTCCCTCCCTCCTTCTCTCTCTCTCCCTCCTTCCTTCTCTCTCTCTCTCCTCCCTCCTTCTCTCTCTCCTCCTCCCTCCTTCTCTCTCCCCCCCTCCCTCCTTCTCTCTCTCCCCCTCCCTCCTTCTCTCTCTCTCCCTCCTTCCTTCTCTCTCTCCCTCCCTCCTTCTCTCTCTCTCCCTCCCTCCTTCTCTCTCTCTCCCTCCCTTCTTCCTACCCTCTCTCCCTCCGCCTCCCTGAATTTGATAACATGTATTCAGAAACACTAAATGGCTCCTTGGAAAGTTCTCCCCCTGTCCATGTGTCCACTGACATGTGACCAGGACGTGACTACATCCAGAGACAGTGCATGCTAAGGACTAAAGCCAGGTATTGGATTGCTTTCTTGGTCCTATTCCTGTTGGATTTCTAAAATGCCATCTCAGTAAAAATCACAAACAGAACTGTTTCCTCATTATGATGAGTCATGTTTTGTTGATCAGAGAAGGAAGAAAATATGACTGACTAATAGCAAGGAAACTGGCGGGCAATACTTGTTCTAAGTCAGAAAGCTATAATCATTCTGATTTTAGAGACTTTGTCGTGGTTGTTTAGTCATTTTTCAGTTGTGTCCAATTCTTCACGACCTCATTTGGGGTTTTCTTAGTAGAGATACTGGAGTGGTTTGCTATTTCCTTCTCCAGCTCATTTTGTAGATGAGGAAACTGAGGCAGACAAGGTGAAGTGACTTGCCCAGGCCCAGCACACTATCCACTGCACCACTTGGACTAGTTTTCTTTCCTTTGGGGGAGACCCTTTTTGCAAACCATGCAGTGTACTAGCCCCTATGGGGCACTATGGTACCCCAGATGTCTTTGGAATTCTCAGCCTTCTGGGAAAGACCCAGGGAGAACCCACAAACCGTCCCATGCTGGAACACAGACACTGAAACCAGAGGAGTCTTAGTCAGTTGCAGTCATGTGAAGACACTAAGCCAAGAAGTGATAAAATAGAACATCTCCCTCCAAAGTCATCATCCTGTGTCGGTCTAAGTCCTCATCCGTCGTGACTTCTCTTTGACACTGTCCATCACCCTCTTTCCTTCATAGTCTCTTCCCTTTAGGTATTCATGACTTAGCTGTCTCTTGGTTCTCCTAGGACCTGTATGACTGACCATTGCTTCATCTGTTATGAGGGAATTATACCTGTTAACTGTGGGTGGTCCCCAAGACTCTGTTCTGGGCCTTCTTTTCTTTACTCTCTGAAGTATTTCACTTGGTGATATCATTAATTCTCATGGATTCAACTGCTATCTGCAGGCAGGTGCTTCTCAAATCAACTTATCCAGCCCTGACCTCTCTCTTGACCTCCATTCTCACCTCTCCAACTACCTATTAGACATTTCAAACTAGATGTCTTGTAGACATCTTAAACTCATGTCTAAAGCGGAACTAATTATCTTTCATCCTAAATTATACCATCTTTCAAATTTTCTTATTACCCATTAAGAATATCATTATCCTCCCAGTTACTCAGGCTCACAACCTAGATAACATCCACAATTCGCTCTCACCACCACCTCCCGTGTCCAACCAGAGGTAAATTCTTGTCAACCTTATCTTTGAAATATCTCTCTCTGGCACTGCCATTATCCTGGTGTAGACCTTCAGTACCTCTCAGTAGAGAAAGTGAATAAAATCTGTGTAGGTGGAGATAGGAAATAAGCCTTATAGAGCACCTACTATGTGTCAGGCACTGCGCTAGAATATTTACAAATAATATCTCATTTGATCTCAGAACACAACCTGCACAACCTACAAGACAGGGTACTGTGACTATCCCCATGTTACAGCTGAAGAAACTGAGACAACCAGAGGCTAAGTTACTTGTCCAGGGCCGTACCTGCAGTAAATGAAATCAGATTTGAATTCAAGTCTTCTTAGCTCCAGTTCCAGTTCCAGTGCTCTGTGAGCTATACCAGCCAGCTGCTACTGTGAGTGTGGGGGAGACATTTTCTCCCCAGAAAAAGTAATCTTAGAGGTGAGAGTTTGACCTTAGTGAGGGTGGGGAAGGAAGATTGTGTAAATAGAGACTGAGCTTCAGGATGTATTTTATTCAACAGACTGAACCCAACTCAGTCTATCCTGAATGAGGGCTCCACTATCCTAGAGATTTCCTGCCCTACCAGCATAATTTAAAAAGACTAAGTTCAGAGAAATGCATTATCCCACCAAAATGAACCCAATCTTTGTCAACTCCTGAGACTCCAAGGTGAATGTGGTATAACCCCAAGTGATGTGACTATCTGTCCCTCTTACTCAACCTCTCAAATGGCTGAACAGCCTCTCCTGAAAGGCTCCTCTTGGTGCCTAAGGCTATGAAAAGCCTAGATACGTGTGCATCTCCCTTAGTTCAGTGTTACCATTCACCCAGCACCTGCTTATTAATGGATGCTAATTCAGCTTCTTATCTTCTACTCTTCCTTCTGATTCATTAACTTCCAGTCAAGTGGGTGAACGTGGGAGAATTCCTTCTGAGAGGAACTTGGGACCTTTTGGTTAAAGAATTTCCCAACTCTGTACTATCTCCATAGCCTGATATCTCCATAGGCTGATCTCCCTGCCTTACATCTCTCCCCTCTTCAGTGTATCTTTCATTCAGATGTCAAACCTATCTTACTAAAGCATGCTTGACTACATCAACCTCCTCCTCCTCCATCCAACCAACTCCACTGATTCCCTAGTTCCTCCAGGCTCAAATATAAAATCTTCTGCTTGCCTTTGAGAATATTCTAGAACCTGGCCCTTTTCTACCTTTCCAGTCTTGTTCTACCTTACCCCCTTCCCATGTATTTTTTGATTCAGTAACAATGGTGTGCTTGACATTTTTCACACAACACACTCCATTTCCCAACTCTAAGCATTTTCATTGACTCTCCTTCATGCCTTGAATGTTTTCCCTGCTCATTCCCACTTCCCATTTTCCTTGACTTCCTTCAAGCCTCACTTCCATTCTCCTTAATGCTAATGCATCTCATCTAAGGCAGTTCTGTGCAACCTGCAGCCCCAGACCGCTAAAGGCTTTCAGCCCCAAAATGTAGATGTTTTCCTCTCCATTTTTCCCCAGTCACTCAAAATGCTTTGGCAGGCCGAAGGTTATACAGGCCTGATCTAATGATTAGCTCCAATTAATCTGGTCTAGAGCTTGTTTGTATGTAGTTGTTTGCATTTCCTTCCTCATAAGACTGTGAGTTCCTTGAGAACACGGATTGCCTTTTGCCTTTCTTTATATTCCCAATGCTTAGTACAATGCCAGGAGAGCATTTTTTGGAGAGCTCACATAAAGCAAGTGGTAACACGGTGGTGAGAAGATGCGAGACACTCTCAAGATCTCTCTGAAGAACTTTGGAACTGATTGTGTGACATCGGAGACGCTGGCACAGGACTATTCAGCATGGCATGCCCTCACCAGAGAAGGGTCTATGCTCTATGAGCAAAACAGAATTGAAGTAGCTCAAAGGACACACAGGATGAGCAAATTTAGACAATCCACCCCAAATGTCACATGGACTATTTGTGCCCAACCTGTGGTGGAGTCTTCTGAGCTCATATTGGTCTGATCAGTCAGACATACCGTAACTTGACTCTAACATAGCGATGTCATTTTGTCCTCTGTGAAAACCAAGGACAACAACCACCACAGTGTCTGGCACACAGTAGGCATTTACTAAATGCTTGTTGACAGACCAACCAGTCTAGTAGAAAAACCTCATGATAAACATTAATAACTACAATGCCTGGAAAGAGCCACTGAACTCCTGGCATTGTCTTGCAGAGCACTGCTCACTCAAGAGGTCTGAGATGCTCCATGGGCTTGTATCCCCTAAAACTAGAGGTCACAAGCTGTCATCAATGTGTTCCATTGGGATAAAATTAGTTCAAAGAAAAGTCATTTAATAATGCAACATAGGAAGAAAAACAGTAGCAAAACATGGTCCCATAAACCTCGGGCACAATCTCCCTTGAAGACACCTAGCATCTGTAGGAAGAGAAGACATACATAAGGAACAAAAGTGGGGAGGCTGGGGCATACACAACACACAGAAGGGACTGCACATGCAGAATGTGGCTGCCCATTGTGCATGTGTGGAAGCATGCACACCCCAGGTGTGATAGGGCATATGTGTGAAGAGCACCTCATGCTTCTCACCCTGTAGGTCACTCACATGGATTAGTGCTCCTTGACTGTACTCTCCGCCACTTCCACCTCTGACTCAGTGAAATCTTCTGTTGCTTCCTCAAGAAAGAACAAGCGTGGCTAAACTTTCTTAATAAAGGCAGAAGAACCTCTAGTCCTTGGACCAACAGATGACATCCCTATATTATTTCTTCACTTTTGACTACAACACACACAGATTATTTGTGTCCAACCTGCGGTAGGGTATTCCAAGCTTGTATTGGTCTGATCAGCCACAGTCAGACTTGACTCCAACATAGTGATGATGTCATTTTGGTCCTCTTTAAGGACAAAGGACAATAACTACTGTACACGCTTTCAATTCCTTAGCACATTTCCAGACCCAGGTACAAAACACAGAGAAGGAAGACCCCAGTTCACTAGGGCCCTTAAGTTTTAGGCTTTCCTTGGAATTTCTTGACATGGTTCTTGGTTTGCACTTCACTATCAGAGACCTCAACTGAACTTATGGCAATTTTCCCTCCACTCCCCATTATCGTTCATTCAAGGCGAGGCTACAAACCACATAATTGTCTAATCATTACCAAAAATTTTTTTTTGGGGGGGAGGGGTGTCCAGGGTCCTCCAGCTTGTTAAACCCAGTTTCTCTTGGTTTCTCATATAGAAAAGTGAGTGGAGAAAACATAAGGTCACCAAGCCCAAATAACAATGTTTCCATTGCTCTACCTAGCAGCATTCCTGGTCCCTTCATATGTAGATACGGCCAGTTCAAAGTCTGAATGGGATCTGGTTCTATGCCCTTCCACATTTATTTATTTTGGATTACAAAGTACTTAATCAAACCCAAGGCAGCCCATGAAATTGCTCAGAATAGGTACTAATTAGCATTCATATAGCTTTAAGATATTCAAAGCACTTTATAAATATTATCTCATTTTTTTTCTTCTCAACAACCCTGAGAGGTGCTATTTATACCCCCATTTTACAGACAAGGAAACTATCATATAGAGGTTCGATGACTTGCTATGGGACATACATCTAGTAAGTGTCTGAAGCCAGATTTGAACTAATGATTTCTCTATTCCAGGTCCAAGATTGGCATCTGGTAACTGTGGAAAACCTTAAAAAGCTATCAGGTAGAGATGATAAGTGTAAAGCTATCAGCAACTTTTCAAAAATTAATATATTTCATTTTGTTTTGACATAACAAACATTTCCTTAAAAAATAGAACACTCCAACAAACCTCAGCTAAGTACTTTCCCTGAAACACTTTATCAAAATCACCTAATAATATCTTAGCAGCTCTTTTAACTGTGATCCAAAGAACTCTATTATTAAAAAGTGGCACTAATAGCATATGTGTATAGTTATAGCTACTCTAATTGTAGTAACAAAATTGGAAAATGGTAGTGTAAAGCCATAGAAATTACTGATTCTTAAATATAATGAGTCTAAATTAACTGCTGAGCTCTGTGCTAAGATAGAAAGACAAATATGAAACATAAGCACTGCCCTCAAGGATTTTATATTCTAATATACAAAGTACATTAAAGTCATGGGAATTTTATGATTCCAGCAAAACTAATAAATATGCAGTAAAGAAAAAAAATATGGAGACGTTCTCTCTTTGGCCCATCCAGCACCAGAATGAAGACCATTCTCAGCAACCAGACCATCGACATCCCAGAAAATGTTAACATCTCTCTTAAGGGTCAGACAGTTATTGTGAAGAGGCCCAGAGGAATCTTCCATAGGGATTTCAACCATATCAATGTTGAGCTCAGCCTCCTTGGAAAGAAGGAAAAAAGGCTCCAGGTGGACAAGTGGTAGGGAAATCAAAAAGAACTTGCAACCATGCACACAATCTGTAGTCATGTACAAAACATGATCAAAGATGTTACCCTGGGTTTTCATTACAAGATGAGGTCTGTGTATGCTCACTTCTCCATCAATGTTGTTATTCAAGAGAATGGCTCACTTGTTGAAATCAGAAATTTCTTGTGTGAAAAATATATCTGAAGAGTCCACATGAGACCAGGTGTTGCTTGTGCTGTTTCTCAAGTCCAAAAAAGATGAGTTAATTCTTGAAGGAAATGATATTGAACTTGTTTCAAACTCAGCTGCCCTGATCTAACAGGCAACCACAGTCAAAAACAAGGATATCAGAAAATTTTTGGATCACATCTATGTTTCTGAGAAAGGTACAGTGCAACAAGCTGAAGAATAAGTTGAAAAAGATGCCAAAGGCTGTGTCCTGAGGAGTAAATACTTATTCAGATGTCAAAATAAAAATACTTTTTATCAAAAAGAAAAAGAAAAAATATGGAAAGATGTATAAAATAATGCAAAGTAAAACCAACAGAAAAGCACCATATACATATTGACAAGGAAGGAAGGAAAGAAGAAAGGAAGAAAGACAGAAAGAAAGGAAGGAAGGAAGGGAGGGGGGAGGAAGGGAGGAAGAAAGAAAGAAAGAAAGAAAGAAAGAAAGAAAGAAAGAAAGAAAGAAAGAAAGAAAGAAAGAAAGAAAGAAAGAAAGAAAGAAAGAGAGAGAGAGAAAGAAAGAAAAAAGAAAGAAAGAAAGAAAGAAAGAAAGAAAGAAAGAAAGAAAGAAAGAAAGAAAGAAAGAAAGAAAGAAAGGGAGGAAAGAAGGAAGGAAGGAAAGGAGGGAGGGAGGAAGGAAGGAAAGAGGAAATGAGAAAAGAAGTATGGAAGAAAAGAAGAAAGGGAGAAAAAAAGCAAGGAATGGGAAAGTAGGGAGGAGGGAGGAAAGGTTCAGGACTTCAGTCAATTCAGGAAGGTGACATAAAAGAAAATATATTTTTGGATTCTTGTTTTCTGTTCGTTCATTTGTTTCTACTTCCCTAAATACTAAAGGTCTTATATTATTTTACCACTTGGTTTGTACATTTATTTGGTTATTTGATTTTGCTGATGTTATTACATTTATAATTTAAAATTTTATTTGATCATAGCCCATACCTGAAAATAAATCCATCCATGTGGACTTTGGGGTTAATAGGAGTCTTGAAAGCTAATTAACTTTGTAATGGTTTTTCTCTGTACTTTCTAGCTCTATTACATCACAAGAGAAGTCTCCCTAGAGTTTGCCTTGCCTGTGGCTAATCAGATGCTAATAGAGTCTTTATGACTTTGTATTCCATTTTACTGTACTTGGCCTACCCCAAACTCCATGTACAGAAATGACAGAGGAAATGAGCTACTTCATTTTAAAAGTGTTATCTGAGCTCTAACAGAAACAGAACCAGATTAGAGCTTGAATTTGTTCACTATACATCTTCCTTTGGTATCTCAAATATATCTGGGCTATGTCCCATAGACACTAAGCTACAAGTCCCAAGGACCTGGAAATATTTCTTCTGGCTCATTTGGACATTGTCTTTACAAAGCCATATCAAATGGGACAGTCAGGGAGCTATTACGAAAGGTCATAGAGAAAACTCATTAGTAATTAAACTTGGACCCCAAACAGAACATGAGTAGATTGCTGAGGCTCACACACAAACCCAAGCCAGAGTCCCTCAGAAACATTATCTACTATATTGGCTAGGAAAAGTTGAGGGGAATCAGAGCCAGCATGGAGCCACGCATTCAAGGCTCACCCACTTCTTCTTTCAGTGTAACCTGCTGTCTTTCAGAAGTTGTTGCAGTCCAGTTAGACTGAGCTACTTCCTGCATAGGAAGGAAAACCATAAAAAGAGAAAGCTACAGTGACTGATGAAGAAATATGAGTGCATGCAGTGACAATAATAGAAATTTGACAAACCCCTCTAACCTTATCAAACCTGCTTATGATAAGCAAATAAGCAGACCTCGGATCTGCTTATAATTGATGCATTTGTAAAGAGTTCCAGAGAAGGGTATGGTGGAAAATGTTTAAGGGTGGAGGGGGCAGAGCCAAGAGGGCAAAGAAAAGGCAAGGACTCACCTGGGCTCTCCCAAATCCTCCTATAAACAACTTTAAATGATATCTCAAAACAAATTTTAGAGTGGCAGAACCCACAAAAGGATGAGATGAAATGATTTTCCAACCCAAGATAACTTAGAAGGTTAGCAACAAAGTTCTGTCTAACTGGGGTAAGAATGGAACACAAAGCATATCCCAGCAAACCAGCAACACAGGCTTGGGTTGGGGGGAGAAGAGGAGGCAGGTGACTAAATCTGTGACAGAAGCAGAGGATTCCAGAGCTCTCAGCCCATAGAGGGTAAAGAGGCCTGACAACTAGTCAGAAAGAGATTACAAGGGTCTCTCAGCTGGCACTGGGTACAGGATTCCGTTGCATTGCCCATACTAAAATCTGGGTCACACTCCTGGGTCACAGTCCCAGGGTGAGGAGGAGCACTAACACATCAGAGGTTGTAACTGAAGGGGAGCAGGGAGCTTGGTCACAGTCCAGAATAGAGAAAGAGTGCTTGTGGTGGTTCACAGACCAGAGCACAGGCTAGGATAGTAGTAAACACATCTCTCCTTAGATCACATCACCTTGGAATAACTGAAATCTTACAGATGCCCAGGATGAGCTCTAAAAACCAGCTACATAAAATAACCTGAAGTTTTGCCAGTGCCCCCTCCAACCTGGGGACAGAGCCCAACTTCAAAATAACATTAAAAGTTAAGAAATAGACTGAGAAAATGAGCAAACAACAAAAGAACCTGACCATAGAAAATCACCATGATGACAAGGAAGATCAAAACAAACTTGGGAGAAGACAACAATGTTGAAAAAGATATAGCCAAAAACTCAAAGAAAAATGTGTGAATTGGCTTCAGGCCAAAAAAAAAATAATTTCTGAAAGAGGTCCAAAAATATTTTAAAAATCAAATAAGAGAGAGAGGAAAAATTATTAAAGAAATGAGAATGAGGCAAAAAAAAATCATGAGAAAAAAAGAGACAACAGTTTGGTAAAGGAGACCCAAAATAATGCTGAAGAAAATAACACTTTAAAAAACATAATAGATCAAATGGTAAAAGAGGCATAAAAATCCAATGAAGAGATTTTTTTTTTCTTAAAAAGCAAAATTGGCCAAATGGCAGAAGATGTACAATCCTTAAAAGAGAGAATCCTTAAAAATCAGAATTGGCCAGATGGGAAAGGAAGTAAAAAAGCTCACTGAAAAAAAGAATTCCTTAAAAATTAGAATTGGGCAAGTCAAAACTAATGACTCCGTGAGACATCAAGAAACAATAAAACAAATCATTTTAATAGTAGAAATATGTGAAATATCTCATTGGAAAAAACAAAAAAACTTGGAAAATAGAGTCAAGATAGATAATTTAAGAATTATTAGACTACCTGAAAGCCATGATTTTTTTTTTCAAAAGAGCCTAGACATTATCCCTCAAGGGAAAACTGCACTGATATTCTAGAACCAAAGGATAAAATAGAAATGGAAAAAATCCACCAATCATCTACTAAAAGAAATCCCAAAATGAAAATTCCCAGGAAAATTATGCCCAAATTCTGGAGCTCCCAGGTCAAGAAGAAAATACTATAAGCAGCCAGAAAGAAATAATTCAAATATTGTGAAGCCATGGTCAGGATAGCACAAGATTAACAGCTTCTATATTAAAGGATATGAAGGCTCAGGCTAGGATATTATGGAGAGCAAAAGAACTAGGATTGTAACCAAGAATCACCTATGCAGAAAAACTGAGTATAATCCTTCAGGGGGAAATATATATTCCATGAAATAGAGGACTTTCAAGCATTTCTGATAAAAAAATCAGAACTGAATAGAAAATTTGACTTTCAAATACAATACTCAAGAGAAACATAAAAAGTAAGCAGGAAAGAAAAATCATAAGGGATTCAATAAGTTTGAACTGTTTGCATTCCTACATGGGAAGATGATATTTGTAACTCCTATGAACTTTCTCATTATTGCGGTGCTTAGAAGGAGTATACCTAGATATAGGGAATGAGTGTGACTTGAATATGATAGGATAATATCCAAAAAAATATTGAGGAGTGAGAATGAGGAATGCACTGTGAGAAGGAGAAAGGGAGAAGTAGAATTGGATAAATTTTCTCACATAAAAGAGGTGCAGCAAAGTTTTTACATGAAGTGGAATATGGAGGAAGTGGAGAGGAGAGCTTGAACCTTACTCTCATCAGAATTGTCTCAAAGAGGGAACAACATACATTCTCAGTTGGGTATAGAAATCTATCTTACCTTTTAGGAAAGTAGAAGGGAAAGGGGATAAGAGAAGAGGGAAGGGTGATGATAGAAAGAAGTCAGAATGAGGGAGGTGGTAGTCAGAAACAAAACACTTTTAAGGAGGGAGAGCGTGAGTAGGAAAAACATGGAGGGGATAGGATGGAGGAAATATACAATTATCATAACAGTGAAAAAGAACTTTTACAGCAAGTTTCTCTAATAAAAGCTTCATTTCCCAGATCTATGGGAAACTGAGTCAAATTTATAAGACTACAAGTCATTCCCCAATGGTCAAAGGAAATGAACAGGCAATTTTCAGATGAAGTAATCAAAGTCATCCAAAGTCAAAAAAAAAAATATCTAAATAACTACTGATTAGAGAAATGCAAATTAAAAGAAAAAGTCAAAAGAAAAAAATATCTAAATCACTACTGATTAGAGAAATGCAAACTAAAACAACTCTCAGGTACCATCCCATAGCTGTCAGATTGGCTAATATGACACAAGAGGAGAATGACAAGTGTTGGGAGTTATATAGTAAAATGAGGCACTAATACATTGTTGGTGGAATCACCTGCATAGGTGATTCTTGGTTACAATCCTAGTTCTTTTGCTCTCCATAATATCCTAGCCTGAGCCTTCATCCTCTGAGAGCAATTTGGAACTATGCCCAAAGGGTCATAAAACTATACATAATAACTCTACAATGTATCCCAAAAAGATTAAAAGGAAAAAGGACCTATATGTACAAAAATAGAGTAATTCTCTTGGTAGTGGTAAAGAATTGGAAATTGAGGTGATATTCATTAATTGAGGAATGGCTAAACAAGTTGTGGTATATGATTGTGATGGAATACTGTTGTGCTGTAAGAAATAATAAGCAGGGACCTGGACGACCTGCATGAACTGATACCAAATGAAATAAGCAGAACCAGGAAAACATTGTACACAGTATTGCTGTATGAGCATCAGATGGGAATGACAGCTCTTCTCAGCAATGCAATGATCCAAGACAATTCCAAAGAACTTATGATGAAAAATGCTATCTATCTCCAGAAAAAGAACTAGCTCCAGGGAAAGAGTTTAAATGTAGATTGAAGCATACTTTTTAGAAATTTCTTTTTTCTTTTGGTCTGTGTTTTCTTTAACAACATGATTAATGTGCAAATATGTTTTACATGACTACAAATGTATAACCTGCATCAAATTTCACACCTTCTCAAGGAAGGGGGAGATGAGAGAAGAAAGAAGAGAATTTTTAACTTAAAATTTTTAAAAACAAATATTAAATTTTTTTTACATGTGATGGGGGAAAAATAACATATTAAATAAATTTTTTAAAACAAAGAAGAAAATGTTTAACAGTAAGCTCTCTAAGGAAATAGAATGTATGATTAATTCATATGATTGACAGTTTCCTCCTTCACTTGCTTAAGTCTAGACAGTCAACAAAGCAATGAACCAAGTTGCCACTTGCAGCATTTGCCTATTTCTGAGCTATAAATGTCCACAGTGAAAATTTGACAATCAGCTCTCAGAAGCTACTTTGATCTAGCTCCAGCCCAACCCTGGCTTCAGTTGCTTTTGTCTTGATTATAAATCCATACAGCCCCTAAGAGTAGGGTGCCATCTAAGAATGGGCCTTTGTCTGGATGGATCTATCCTTCCTGGAAGTAATTACATGTGGGCTTTCATTTCCCTAGTTTATCAAAGACAGGAACCAGAAAATGACCAGGGCACAGAATTCCCATGTCTTCTTGTATTCTACTTGCAAGAATGAATGTATTTATATTTCTTTTATTTACTATCAATATACTCTAGAGTTAGATCAACTGAGTATAAAAGTTTACCTCTCAAAATCGGAGACATTTCTGGCACAATATGTTACCATCACAGATTATCAGAAAGGACAGAGGTCACAAGAAACTCCATAGGTTTTATGGATTGTGAATTTAAGTCCTAGAAAGTGAAAGTGACTTACCAAAAATCACACAGCAAGTGTAGGGGAAAGCCAGAATTCAAATTCAAGTCTTCTGACTCAAAATCTCATAATCTTTCCACTTCGCCATATTATACCCCCAACAGGTTGACTGTCTTTTGGCTCTTCTCCTTTCCCCTGGGTCATTATCCTATTTCTCTTTAAAACATGCCTATCTCTGGGCCCCATTTCCCCACAGCCATGCTCTCTCCTTTCCTAGGAGATAGTTATCTAATAAACTAATCTACATCAAGGGAATTAAAGGTATTAATGGTTTAGGGCATAGGCAAAGTAACACCAGCTGCTTCCAGCTTATCAGGTGTGCTGAGTCAGTACCTAGGAGCTCCCAGGATTATGAAACCTCTAGTTGCTTCTGGAAGGTCACATTTGACAGAGCAGAAGCATTTTGGTGCTTTGGGGATAACTGGCCAGGAAGAAAAAAGAGCCAATGACTGGGTAGATCTTTTAAAGAGGAAGTGACTTCCAACCTGTTTCTTTCTTCTTTCTGCTCTGCAAAAGACATCAAGAGACTTTTTGTGAAGGGCGTGGAAATAGCGATCGCTCTCCACTCTGGCAGTACATGAACGACTCTCACATGAGAGCTGAAGGGGCTGCTATTTCAGCTAAACAAGTTTGAACCTGGATCATTGCTTCTATTTCTTCCTTTCTTCTTTCCTGTCTTACTTCCATTCTTCCTCCCTCCTTTCTTTTTTCTTTCTTTTTCTTCCTTCCTTTCTTCTTTCCTTTCTTACTTCCTTTCTTCCTTCCTCCTTTCTTTTTCTTTCCTCTTTCCTTTCTTTCTTCCTTGCTACTTCCTTCATTCATTCACTCTTTCCTTGCTTCCTTTCTTTTTTTTTTGCTTTCCTCGAACCTAGATGACAACATATATCTTAAGATAAACCTGTCCAGATTTGGAAGTAAGCCTATAACTTAGGGAAGTTTGGAGATCCTGTATCCTTAATTGGTGCTAGCTACACCTCAAGAGGAGTACCAACAACTACTCCAGTTCTACTGGAGAAGACAAGCACCAGGAGGAGGATGAGCTCAATCCCTGGGCTCTATGACAAGAAGATGTTCACTGCGAGAACGGTGCAGAGGCACGGTGAAAAGTAAAGTACCCATTCAACAACCTCAGGAAATGCTTTCTGCTCTGACATGTTTAAATTTCAACTTCCCAGCCAAGAGTAAGAGTAGATATTTGTTGTTTAGTCATTTCAGTCTTGTCCAACTCTTCTCATCTGGGGTTTTCTTGGCAAAGACACTAGAGTACTTTACCAGTTCCTCCTCCCACTCATTTTGCAGTAGTGGAACTGAGGTAAACAGGGTTCCACAGCTAGTAAGTGTCTGAGTCTGGATTTGACTTCAGGTCTTCCTGACTCCAGCTCAGTGCTCTAGAGTATAGATTATTAGCTCTTTTTTAGCTTGTCTTTTCCTTGACAATGAATACTTTGAGTGCCTTTTATGTTTAACCTTTCTTCTGTGTAGATCATATAAATACCTGCCCCATACCTGGGTGACATTGCAACTTACCTCCTTTGTGCTCCCTTTCGTAGAGACCCTGAACACGAGCCAAAACAAAGCTTTGAGTCACTTGGCCCCAGCGTACAAAGTTGGGGTTGTGAAAAGACAGAGTGTAAGAAAAAGGGGGCTGAGCCCTCTCATGAGAGGGCAGACGCCTCCAGCACTGAAGCTGGTCACCATGTGCGTTGGTCCAGAGCAGATGAACTTAGTTCATTTTGTGGAAAGAGAGAGGGAGTAGTGAGCCAGCCCCTTGGATAGGCGTAATTTTTATTTAATTGATTTTTAAATCTAGATTAACAGGACATCCTGCCCTGTCATATTTGCATTTTAACAAGAAACTTATGGATATATGTGTTTCTATATATACATGTATGTATCTGTGAATTTATGTATATACATATACATACACATGTATGTATATATGCATCCACACATACACAATTTTCATTCAAAGGGATGCTCATTCCCAGTGGAAAGTATTTCAAGAACTATGTAGAAATTCTGTAGAGATGGTGTGATGTCGAGGGGTGGCAATCCACCTCAATCTGCCCTCCAATTATATCAAGGGGAAAACGATTTACAAGACCTAGCATTGCTACAGTGATTAATGGTTTGCAGTACACTTCACATCTGTTGTCTCTCTCGATATTGCTCAGTTCATGGGAGTGTGGCCTTTTTCGGGATTATCATTACTGCTCTCATTAATGGTAACTGTGACTCACATCTGTATGGTACGTTCAGATCTTCATTCACAGCCACCATGGGAGGAAGGAAAAGAGGACAGAGAGAATGATCCAGAGGAGAATATGGAGCTTAGAAAAGTGAACACTTGACCAGGGTCAGGCAGCTAAGCGTCATTGCCAAGAAGGGGACCCAGGTCTTCTGACTTTGAGCTCAGCTGCCATCCTTGGCCCATTTGGAGGAATATAAAAGTTCCTTTCAAGCCTGGAAGGAAATGTCTTTGTTTCCTAACATTTTAATGGCCTCTGGAGTACATGGCAAGGAGCCAGCTGCAACTAGAGAAACACAGACTCCAGGCAAGAGACACCACAACTTGTTATAATCGGTAGTGGACCAGTAGAGAACTGGTATTTCTATTCTCATAACGTATGACAAGGGATAAAGTTTATAGGAAAGAAGTCCACAAAGTCTCCTTAATGAAATCTACAGCCCCAGGACCTCCTCCCAAGAGATGCTGCACTCACATGGTTGGATACAAAGGGGCCAAGTCATTCATTCTTCCACCGGGATTTCTCCAGGAGTTATCTCTTTTCAAAAGATGTTAGAGTTCTGTTAGTATTATTATTTTGTTTTCAATTTGTGGAATGAACAAGCGTTTCCATAAGAGTACAATAAAAAAGACGATTGCCATGAAATTGGAAATCTCCTATGCACAACTCACTGTTATTCTCAAAAATACAACAAAGTTATCATGTAATTTACTTATTTGTCCTTTTTTTAAATTCTCTCCTCTCCCCGCACCCTAGACATGGCTACCATTAGAAACACACACACACACACACACACACACACACACACACACACACACACACACACATATATATATATATACATTATATATGTAATTATATACATATATATATATATATAATTATTCTACACATACTTCTGTTTAGCAGTTCTTTCTCTGGATGCAGAGAGCTTTTATATAGAGTCTCCCCAAACACAGGTGACAGGTGACTTCTCCTACAAATACACTCATGGTATACTCATGTGGGTATGGCTTCTGGGAAGCTTTAAAAAAACAAAGATCCACCCTAGAAACTGCATCAGAGGCAAAGGACTCAGAAACACATAAAGCGACAAAGGAAACACAGAAATATGAAAGAGAGTGAGACCTGTGATTTCACAGATAAGAGGTACTTCCAGAAGAGGAAACTCCTTCCATCAGTGCAGATCAGTGACTTCTCTGAAATCCTAGTCTTAGATTGTCTGGAACATTTAGTCCGTAGCCCTTAGTCTGGAGCACTGTTAGGTCAAGTAAGGCGGAACATGAATCCAGAACTTTCTGACTTTAAGAACAGCTCTCTATCTCCTGTGTATGCAAATTGTTTATTACACTTCTCCCAGAAGGAAAAGAAGACCCTTTGTGGAACTAGTGAACACATCCTTTCCATTTGCAGTACACAAGAACTTACTGTAAAAATTCACAGTAATGAATATTATGGGGTTGGTGAGGTCTGGCTCTCCTAGAACCTCCATGCATGGCATTCATTTTCTGCAGGGTGATCCTGGCAATGTTCTTCTGAACACCGTGTTTTTGTTTATTTTTTTCTTTTTAAACATAAATTTATTTATTTAACTTTTTACATTCATTTTCACAAAATTTTGGGTTCCAAATTTTCTTCCCTTTTATCCCCTCCCCCCACCCCAATACACCAAGCATTCTAATTTTCCCTATCACCAATCTGCCCTCTCTTCTATCATCCCTCCCCTCACTTGTCCCCATCTTCTCTTTTGTCCTGTAGGGCCAGATGACTATCTATTCCCCATTAACTGTATTTCTTATTTCCTAGTAGCAAAAACAATACTAAACAGTTGTTCCTAAAACTTTGAGTTCCAAATTCTCCCCATCCCTCCCTCCCCACCCATTTACTTTGGGAAGGCAGGCAATTCAATATAGGCTATATCTGTGTAGTTTTGCAAATGACTTCCATAATAGTCATGTTGTGTAAGACTAATTCTATTTCCCTCTATCCTATCCTGCCCCCCATTGCTTCTATTCTGTCTTTTGATCCTATCCCTCCCCGAGTGTTGACTTCAAATTGCTCCCTCCTCTCATTACCCTCCTTTCCATCATCCCTCCCTCCCTGCTTATCTCCTTCTCCCCCACTTTCCTGTATTGTAAGATAGGTTTTCATACCAAAATGAGTGTGCATTTTATTCCTTCCTTTAGTCAAATGTGATGAGGGTAAACTTCATGTTTTTTTCTCAGCTCTCCTCTTTTTCCCTCCACTAAAAAGGCTCCTGCTTGCCTCTTGAATGAGACATAATTCACCCCATTCCATTTCACCCTCTCTCCTCCCACTACATTTCTCTCTCACCATTTACCTTAATTTCTTTTAAGATATGGTCCCATCCTATTCAATTCACTCTGTGCTCTCTGTCTCTGTATGTGCATGCATGTGTGTATGTGTGTGTGCATGCACGCATGTACATATGTGTGTGTATGTGTGTGTGTGGTCCCACTAACTACCCAGATGCAGAAAAGTGTCAAGAGTTACAAATATTGTCTTTCCATGTAGGAATGTAAACAGTTCACCTTTGGTAAGTCCCTTATGACTTCTCTTTGCTGTTTACTTTTTCATGCTTCTTCTCATTCTTGTGTTTGAAAGTCAAATTTTCGTTTCAGCTCTGGTCTTTTCATCAAGAATGCTTGAAAGTCCTCGATTTCAATGAAAGACCATGTTTTCCCCTGAAGTATTATACTCAGTTTTTCTGGGTAGGTGATTCTTGGTTTGAGTCCTAGTTCCTTTGACTTCTGGAATATCCTATTCCATGCCCTTCGATCCCTTAATGTAGAAGCTGCTAGATCTTGTGTTATCCTGATTGTATTTCCACAATGCTCGAATTCTTTCTTTCTAGCTGCTTGCAATATTTTCTCCTTGACCTGGGAGTTCTGGAATTTGGCCACAATGTTCCTAGGAGTTTCTCTTTTTTGGATCTCTTTCAGGTGGTGATCGATGGATTCCTTCAATACTTATTTTGCCCTCTGGTTCTAGAATCTCAGGGCAGTTTTCCTTGATAATTTCATGAAAGATGATGTCTAGGCTCTTTTTTTGATCATGGCTTTCAGGTAGTCCCATAATTTTTAAATTGTCTCCCCTGGATCTATTTTCTAGGTCAGTTGTTTTTCTAATGAGATATTTAACATTATGTTCCATTTTTTCATTCTTTTGGTTTTGTTTTGTGATTTCTTGGTTTCTCATAAAGTCATTAGCCTCCATGTGTTCCACTCTAATTTTTAAAGAACTAGTTTCTTCAGTGAGCTTTTGAACCTCTTTTTCCATTTGGCTAATTCTGCTTTTGAAAGCATTCTCCTCCTCATTGGCTTTTTGAACCTCTTTTGCCAATTGAGTTAGCCTATTTTTCAAGGTGTTATTTTCTTCAGCATTTTTTGGGGTCTCCTTTAGCAAGGTATTGACCTGTTTTTCATGCTTTTCTTGCATCTCTCTCATTTCTCTTCCCAGTTTTTCCTCCACCTGTCTAACTTGATTTTCAAAATCCTTTTTGAGCTCTTCCATTGCCTGAGCCCACTGGACATCCACCTGGGATGTCTGGGATACAGAGGCCCAGACCTCCACGTGACCTCAATGTGAGCTTAAGTTCTGGTGCTTGGGTGGGGACAGGGCCGCCTCCCAGGTTCAGTTCCTTCAGGGGCTTTATGTGGAGACCATCAGTAATGGCCCTGAGCTCCTACCTGCTCCAGGAGTCCTGGGCTGCCTCGGCTGCCTCTGCCGTCACCTCTGCCACCGCCTCCCGAGGTGGCCCGAGTCACGGAGATACCCCACTCCCCTCTCGGCCAGCCCAGAAGTCTCTCTCACAGACCTGGAGCGCCTGTGGGTGTGGGGACCTTCATAGCCACTGGAGATTCTGTCCCTGCAGCCTGCTCAGATCTGCTCCTCTGGAGCCACGCGGCCAGGGCAGCGCAGGGGTGGGCTCCGCTATTCAGTGCATGATGGACCCCTGTGGATGGCTTTCCAGGGTTCTCTGGGATGGAAATCTCTTTCACTGTTTTTCTGCACGGGTTCCACTGCTCCAGAATTTGTGGGGAGTTCTTTTTACAGAAAATATATGGGCTGTGTGTTCGGAGCTAGCATATGTGAGTCTTTCTACTCTGCCATCTTGGCTCTTCCCCTGAACACCGTGTTTTTGCAGACATCTGCTCTCTCTGAGCAGTTGACATTTGACTCTTAAAATGAGGAGCTCTGAAACTTAGGAAAATTCAGGATATAACCACCAAGGCTAGAAACGTGCCCTCCCCAGTATTGTTAATCACTCACTTGCACTCAGAAAAAGAAACAAAAAGGAGAAATAAAGCAGAGAGGAATTAGGAGACTCTGGGTCTGGGATTGCCTGGGGAAGAACATGTCATCCAATGCCACGCATGCCTGCTGCTCAGGGCCATTGCTGCTGGTGAGGGAAAGAGAGAAATCACTTGCCCAAATTAGAAGTGTAAGTCAGAGAAAGTTAGAGAGAAACAAGAGAAGAGGCTAAAACATGAGGTGGAATTCCTCTCTTTTATAAACTGGTCAGAGAGTCAGAGAACATCTGTTGTTTCTCAGTGGTATTCAACTCTGTGACCCCATTTGGGGATTTCTTGGCAAAAACAAAGCAAAGATATTCCAATTAATTATACAGATAAGGAAACTGAGGCAAATGGAGCGAAGTTACTTGCCCAGGGCCACAACAGCTAGTGAGTATCTGGGGCCAAATCTGAACTTGGGTCTTCTTATCCACTATGCCATCCAGCTGTCCTAAAGAGTATTTATTAAGCCCTACGTGCCAGGCCTTGTGTTAAGCACTAGGCACATTGGTCATTATTATTCAGTCATTTTCCAGTTTTGTCCAATTCTCCATGATCCCATTGGAGGCTTTCTTGGCAAGGATACTAGAGTGGTCTGTCATTGCCTTCTCCAGCTCATTTTACAGATGAGGAAACTGAGGCAAACAGGTTTAATTGATTTGACCAGAGTCACATGATTAGTAAGTGTCTGAGACTGGATTTGAACATGATGATGAGTCTTCTTGATTTCTAAAACAATGCCCCTGACCTCAGGGAGCTCACTGTTTAGTTGGGGAGACATGAATAATTAGGTACATACATGCCATACACAGAGTAGATGAAAGACAATCTCAAAGGGAAGGTGCTAGAAGCTCCAGAGACCAGGAAAAGTCTCCTCCAACCTCCCCTCAAGAAGAGCCTTGTCCACCCAGGCTTCAGTCAGATGATCACTGGGGTGTGGGAATTCAATGTTTCTTCCCAGCAAGATTCATGTACCTCAGCTTTGGCCCATGGTGTGTAGGTGGGGCTCCATAGGATTCCACCAAATACGTGAAGGATTCCTTGGCTCACCCCTGCTAGAGATGAGCGATCAACGAGTGGTATCCACACTGTGCCTGCGCTGGGGCTTCAGCCACACCCTTGGAGTTAGAGCAGGCTGATGGAATGGGACTTGTTAGAAAGCTGTCTCTGAAAAAGAAGCAAAGGGAAGAGAATAAGCATCTATACTGTACCAACTGTGTGCCTGGCATTGTAATAAGGGCTTTTTACAGATCTTGTCTCATTTGATTTTCACAACAACCCTTTGAAGTAGATGTTGTTATTTTCCCCACTTTGCAGTTGAAGAGATTGTGTGAAACAGAGGTTAAGGGACTTGCCCAGGATCGCACAGTTAGTGTCTGAGACTGGATTTGAACTCAGATCTTGACTCTAGACCTGGCACTCTCTACAGTATGGGGAAGGAGTGGAGAAGGGAGAAGAACAAAAGAACAGTTCCTGAATCCTCCCTGCCTAACACAATGTGTGGCACATACGACAGGCTTAACAAATGCGGTTTGATCAGAGTCTCTCTTCTTCACATAAGCAATCCATGTTGCAGTGGAATTAAGTGGTTCATGTCCATTGATTTTTATGCATCTAAATTTTCTTTTTAAAAGATTGTGGTTTGAAATATGAGAATACGTGCCTACCAGGCAAAAGTGATAATGCCTTCATCTTGGCACATCCTTTAGTGATTTCATTAAGAAAAAATGAGTCTCCATTATACAAAATCAGAGACCTTCCCAAAATGTTCACAGGAGGAAGTGAGAGGGGCAGGGGAAGAGGGAAAGGAAGGGGAAGAAAAAGGATAGGCTTGAAAACCATTTTTCCTGGAGATAATTATACTGGAATTAGTCATCACCACTCTGTTGCCTTCTTTGTATAACTAACCCTAGGTCTGCTCAAACCTAGCACAGTTTTACTGAAGGACAGCTCTGAGATATTATTTGCTGATGTGACTCCATACTGAGAGACCTCTGAGGATATATCACACATGTACAGTGGGGATACACTAGAGGGGAAAAGTTTAAGAGAGGGTGTTGGAAGAGAAGTAAACCTGGGCTTTGTGATGAACAGATCTTGTTGCTGCAGACTTGTGGGAAATCATCCCCTACATGTCCCAGAATTCCAGTGCTTGTAATTCTAGAGACTGCCAAAAGAAGAATCTCCTGGGTGAGATCCTTCTATTTCTTCTTGAGGAAACTGAGATCTAATTCCACTCTCAGATAAAGAGCTTACTTACTCCTATGCATTCAATCTTCTCATCTGTACAATTTCTGTTTACTATTTACTTTGATAAAGAAATCAGCTAGCTGGTGGGGCGGAGCCAAGATGGCGGAGTAGAAGGACGCACGTTTACGAGCTCCGAAACCAAAAGCCTATAGAATTAATGTAAAAAGAGTCCCCCATAACTTCTGGGTCAATACAAGGTGTGCAGAAGCAGAGTGGAAGAGATTTCCGTTCCAGGGAGCCCTGGAGACCCATCCCCAGAGTCTGGCGCGCCCTGGAAAGTGGACCCCACCCCCAACACTGCCCTGGTCGCGGCCCCAGAGAAGCTGACCCGAGCAGGCTTCAGAGACGGAAGCTCTGGCAGCCGGGAAAGTCCCTCCGCCCACCGAAGCTACAGGTCAGTGAGAGAGGCCGGGCTGGAGGAGAGGGGAAGCAGGGCGTCTCCGTGACTCGGACCCCCTTGGGAGGAAGCGGTGGCAGCAGAGACGGGGGCAGGAAGCGGCGGAGGCAGAGGTGTGGGCGGCGGCTGAGGCAGCAGCGGACCAGGACCCAGGAATCCCCCAGCGGCAGGCAGGATCTTCATTACGGAAGATTCCTGCATAGGACCTGACGGAGTTGAGCCTGGGAGACGGCCCTGCCCCCACCCCGCTCTGTTACTGAAGGTTTCTGCTTAAAGCCCCCAAGGGAGCGGGGTTTGGGAGGCGGGCCCCCCACCCCACCCCCACCCGCTCCATTCCTGAAAGTCTCTGCATAAAGCCCCTGAGGGATCAGAGTCTCGGGGCGGCCCTGGCCCCACCCCAGCACCTGAACTAAAGCTCACTGATTGACAGCCGGCAGGAGGAAAGCCCATTTAAATCTCAGAGGCCAAGCACTAGCTGGGCGGATCCAGGCGGGGGTGGACAGGAATCTCAGAAGTCAAGTAACTGGCTGGGAAAATGCCTAGAAAAGGGAAGAAAAATAAGACTTTAGAGAGTTTTTTCCAACAAATGCAAATGATCCCGACCTTCGGATCTGATGATGAGGACGTATCCTTGCCATCAGGGAAAGACGTGGAGGGCGGGGCCTCAGTACCCCAGACACCCCAGGGGGGTGGTGGGTGGGCTCAGGCCCTGGAAGAGCTCAAAAAGGATTTTGAAAATCAAGTTAGACAGGTGGAGGAAAAACTGGGAAGAGAAATGAGAAAGATACAAGAAAAGCATGAAAAACGGGTCAATACCTTGCTAAAGGAGACCCAAAAACATGCTGAAGAAAATAACACCTTGAAAAATAGGCTCACTCAACTGGCAAAAGAGGTTCAAAAAGCCAATGAGGAGAAGAATGCTTTCAAAAGCAGAATTAGCCAAATGGAAAAAGAGGTTCAAAAGCTCACTGAAGAAAATAGTTTTCTCAAAATGAAAATGGAACAGATGGAGGCTAATGACTTTCTGAGAAACCAAGAAATCACCAAACAAAACCAAAAGAATGAAAAAATGGAAGAGAATGTGAAATATTTCATTGGAAAAACAACTGACCTGGAAAATAGATCCAGGAGAGACAATTTAAAAATTATGGGACTACCTGAAAGCCATGATCAAAAAAAGAGCCTAGACATCATCTTTCATGAAATTATCAAGGAAAACTGCCCTGACATTCTAGAACCAGAAGGCAAAATAAGTATTGAAAGAATCCATCGATCACCACCTGAAAGAGATCCAAAAAGAGAAACTCCTAGGAACATTGTGGCCAAATTCCAGAACTCCCAGCTCAAGGAAAAAATCTTACAAGCAGCTAGAAAGAAACAATTCCAGTACTGTGGAAATACAATCAGGATAACCCAAGATCTAGCAGCTTCTACATTAAGGGATCGAAGGGCGTGGAATAGGATATTCCAGAAGGCAAAGGAACTAGGACTCAAACCAAGAATCACCTACCCAGCTAAACTGAGTATAATACTTCAAGGGAAAATATGGTCTTTCAATGAAACAGAGGACTTTCAATCATTCTTGATGAAAAAACCAGAGCTGAAAAGAAAATTTGACTTTCAAACACAAGAATGAGAAGAAGCACGAAAAAGGAAACAGCAAAGAGAAGTCTTAAGGGACTTACCAGAAGTGAACTGTTTACACTCATACAGGGAAAGACAATATTTCTAACTCTTAAAACTTTTCAGTATCTGGGTAGTTGGTGGGACCACACACACATGTACACGCATGCACACACATACACACATGAACACACATACAGAGACAGAGAGCACAGATTGAACTGAATAGGATGGGACCATACCTTAAAAGAAACTAGGGTAAATGGTGAGAGAAAAATGTAGGGGGAGGAAAGAGAGGGAAAGGGAAGGGGGTAACTATATGTCATTTAAGAGGCAGGTAGGAGTTTTTCTTAGTGGAGGGAAAAAGAGGAGAGCTGAGAAAAAAAAACAAAACAAGAAGCTTTACCCTCATCACATTTGACTAAACGAAGGAGTGAAATGCACACTCATTTTGGTATGAAAACCTATCTTACAGTATAAGAAAGTGGGGGAGAAGGAGATATTGCAAGGGAGGGGATGATGGAAGGGAGGGCAAAGGGAGGAGGGAGCAATTTGGGGTCAACACTTGGGGAGGGACAGGATCAAAAGACAGAAGAGAAACAATGAGGGGCAGGTTAGGAGGGATGGTAATCCAGTTAGTCTTACACAACACGACTATCAGGGAGGTCATTTGCAAAACTACACAGAAATGGCCTATATTGAATTGCCTGCTGTCCCAAAGGGAATGGGTGGGGAGGGAGGGATGGGGAGAATTTGGAACTCAAAGTTTTAGGAACAACTGTTTAGTATTGTTGTTGCAACTAGGAAAGAAGACATACAGTTAAGGAGGAATAGAAAGTCATCTGGCCCTACAGGAGAAAAGAGAAGATGGAGACAAGAGAAGGGAGGGATGACAGAAGAGAGGGCAGATTGGAGATAGGGAAAATTAGATTGCTTGGGGTATTGGGGTGGGGGGAGGGGATAAAAGGGAAGAAAATTTGAAACCCAAAAATTTGTGAAAATGAATGTAAGAAAATTAAATAAAAAAAAAAAGAAATAAAAAAAAAGAAATCAGCTAGCTATGCAGGATGGTCTCTCACATGAGTGTTTGGCGGGAGGGAAACTAAGCTGGTAATAGGATGACCCTTACTTAGGAGCAACTACAGAAATAGCTTCTCTTCTAAACCCCTTTATCATAATCCCAGGATATAAATATTGGAGATACGGTAGGTAGAGACAATTATAACACAATATCCCTCTTGGAGACAGAAGAGTGATGGAGATGTCAGCCTGTAATGGCAAGTCTGGCTTTTTTCTGACACTGCTCAGCACAGGGTAGTAGTGAAGGATCAACCTAGATGGCCAGATTCCAGATCAGATATCCAGCCAGTCAGTCTCTACATTAGATGCCCACATATAGCCTAAACTCACAGACAATGTTCATTTATAAGTCTTCTGGAAATCCAAAGAAGAAACATGGCTTTGCTGGATGTGTGCGGTAGCAAAGCGAGTATTGAGAAAAGGTCTGTGATTCCACAGCCACATTCTCCTCCCTCCACCAGCAACTGTCTTTATTTTTCACTCAGCTTTACTTTCTCCTCTTATTGAATTACTATAAAGTTTCAGACTTGGAGGTAAAGTTGAATTTAGTAGAGTTGAACGTAGAACCTTTGGCTGGCCAGCTGATTTCCTACTGTGATCAGGTCTAGTGCTATTCATTTATGTCCCAAATCTCTCAGATCGTAGCAAGGATCCTAAGAAGCGTAGAGTGGCATCCCTCCAGCTCTCCCAACTGCAGCATGGCCTGGAGCCATAGGTAGTCTCTTTTTTTTTTTTTTTTTTTTTTGGTTATGTCTGTTGTGGATGGGATGGTGGTAGTCAGGTATCTATTGAAAGTATAATACGGATGGATTACCTGGCCACTGTGAGAAATAGTATCGCTCTCCTCTTCAGCCTCTCAAATTCTGTCTTTCCTTGGCCAAGAACACCACCAGATCATCTCAGCCTTTGAAGGATTCTTTTCACAACTGTGCAGAGAATGGAGTGGAGGGGGAGATGCTAGAATTAAGGGGACCATTTAGGAGCCCACTTAAATGACCGAAATGAACTGTTCACAGAATTACAGGATTGACAGCTGATTGTCCAGGTCACATTGCATGTGTGTTCCTCCTTCATTGCCGAAGAAGACCATGCCATCAGAGAAGTAATGACATGACTTACACTTGACTTTGTTTTGAGTGAGGCAGGGCTGTGCAGGTCACCAGCCTCACTTCTCCTTCAGAGCCATCTGAATCCAGTGACCAGATATTCATCAGGATGACTGGAGATGACCCAGGATGAGGCAATTGGGGTTAAATGACTTGCCCAAGGTCACACAGCTAGTGAATGTCAAGTGTCAGAGGTGAGATTTGAACTCAGGTCCTCCTGACTCCTGCACTGGTGCTCTATCCACTGCACCACCTAGCTACTCCCCAGGTCACATAGCTATTGTATCAATGTGCTGGAGCCTGCTCACACAGGTTCATGAGAACTGATTGCTAAATTCCCAGTGGGGCACCTACACCTCAGAAATTAGTATATGCTACAAATCTACCAAACAGGTTTCTCCAATAATGTAATTTACCAAGGGGTTGGATAGGGAAGGACTAGTATAATTCACTGTAGCAGTAGAGGAAGCAAGTTAAGTTCCTCCTTCCCTGCCCCCACTGGAACTGGTGCAAGGGCCAATCTTCCCCAGAATCTCCTGAGCCTGGAATCTCTTGAAGCTGAGCTGTTCCAAGCTTGACTACAACCTGAGTCATGGCTGAAATGCTTCTGCTCTTCAAAGGCCCCAGGGGCTGGTCAGTTTGTATGGTTAGCCAATGACTCCAGTCCCTTCTTGGCCCAGTCAAAGAGAGTTATGCAGCAGAGACCACTGAATATAAACCATCCTATTCACATGTCTAAAACTCCACTTGTTTAAGTCTGTCAAGTCAAATCAAACCCACAAAGTCCTCTTTTTTAGAGTAATTGTATTACATGAATTGAAATGAACACATGGAAATCCATCCTTGCATTAAGGTCTCTCTACTGAAAAAAATCCTAGACAAGGAAGGAGACACCAATCCAATTCAAGACAAATTTAAAGACCTACTATGTGAAGGCATTAGAGAGAAAAAAACAAAAACAGATAACAGTTCCTGGCCTCAAGGATCTTCCATTCTACTCAGAGATGCCACATACATAAAATTAACTGCAATAAATCTGGAGGAACTTGGGTTTGTAGAAAGTTAATGATCGAGAGGGGCAGGAATGAAGAGAGAAGGCACTCTTGCTACAGGGGGCACAAAGGCACTTCCAAGAAACACTGAACGCTAAGCTCCTGGAACAAGTGACAGTTCGGCTAAAGCATTAAGTATGTGAGGCTGAGAAATAAAAAGGAAGTCTGGAGAGGTAGGGTGTAACCAAATTCTTGAGGACTTTTGATGATAATCTGAGGAGATTCTATTTTGATCTAGTGGCCCTAGGGAGCCACTGAAGATTCTGGATCCAGGGAGTGATAGTCAGATCTCAGCCTTTGAAGGATTCTTTTCACAACTGTGCAGAGAATGGAGTGGAGGGGGAGATGCTAGAATTAAGGGGACCATTTAGGAGCCCACTTAAATGACCAAAGTGGGAGGGGATGATGAACCAGAAAGAGGATGGTGGTCATATGAGAGTAGAGAAGGGAGCAAATGAAAAAGATGTAGCTAAAGTCCCTTCAGTTCCTTGAGGGCAGGGACAGGATGGGTATTACCTCAATTTTCAGCATCTTCCCAGCCTTGCAGAGTATTAGGCAAATAGTAACTGTGAGGTGTGTTTTGTTATTACAATCCATAAATTTAAGTTCAGATTAAGTGAATGTATATCAGGCATCTCCTTCGTCCAGAGCCATGTGCTGTATGTGTGTGTGTCTGTGTATGTTCACACTCAGAGAAATGGGGAGATAGAAAAATGACTGAGACATGAGCCCTTCCTTCCTGAATTGTTGGGGAACAAGACACAGAAGGATAAGATATCAATATGGATAGCCCCATTGCAACACTCTGAAATAGTTACCTTAGAAGGCTGTAAAACAAAGGGATCAGGGGTGTCTGAGGAGAGAATATTATTGACTAGGGACTCAGGGAAGGCTTCATGGAGGAGGGAAGGTTTAACACATGTTTGATACACAATCTCTTAGTGAGTCCTCACAAGATCTCTACAGTGGTACAGATCGACCTGCCAGACGGGCACATATGTGGTAAGAATTACAAACCAAATCTGAGTCCGCATCTTTCCTTAGGGCCTTTCCTCTGTGGCTTATCTCCAATTCAACCCTCACTCACTCAAAACAAAGTCAAGTGCAAGTCATGTCATCATTTGTCTGATGGCATTGTCTTCTTTGGCAATGAAGGATGAACACAACAACAGCAAGTTCTGTTGATAGTTCATACACAGTCCTTTGCTTGTTGTTGCAATTAGACTATGTTCTCCTTGAAGGAGATCTTTTACCTTTTTTTGTATCTTTAGTGCTTAGCATAGTGACTGGCATACAGTAGGTGCTTAATAATTGTGTGTTGGTTTCATTTGACTGACTTACAAATTTCCTGAAGCCTACAGTTTGGGAGGGGACCTCAGAGGAAATCTAGTTCAACCTCCTTATTATTTAGATGGGGAAACTGAGGACCAGAGGAGAGGAGAGACTTGCCTTAGCTGCTGAGCAAGAACGTGAGCCCTGAAATGTTTGGCTTCGCTTCTAGCTTGCTTTTTCTTTACTTGATCCCAAGAAGAGAGATGAATTGTCTGCTGCCCATTTCCAAACCACACAGTGTCAAAGTCAATACCCTTTAGCAGAATATGAAAAAGAGGCCTGAAAGCGGCTTGTAGCCCTCAGAGGCCATGATCTAAAGATAACACAGGCATCATCCTTTATCTCACCTTGGGTAAGAACTTACAGATGTCTGCTACTGTTTGGGGTTGTCGATAAAGTGGAATTTCCCAGACCCAATTCTTCGCAGTGGTTGCTAATGCACCATACACACACACACACACACACACACACACACACACACACACACACACACTATGATCATCCAGGTTCTGACCACATCATCTCTAGCTCGACCAGTAGAGACAGATATTATGGAGAGTGAGGGGGAATCTTATTCCAAAACTACTCACTGAGCAATTCACCACACACTTTACTGATAACAGTTGACTTTGACATATACCTTTAAGATCCGCAGGGTGCTTAATGCATATTATTTCACCTGTTCCAAACAACAACCCTGTGAGATAAGTGCTGGGGTGGGGAGGGGGCAGGGATTACCCAGACCTGTGACTGAATCAGTGTGGGAAGATCACAGGATAGAAACTCTCTCCACTAGTGTAAATGGGCAATTTCTCTGTAACTTGTAGTATTAGAAAGCTGTTAAGGAACAGAAAGGTGGTAGCAAGCCTATGGTCCCATAGTTAATATATGTCTGAATCAGGACATGAATCCAAGTCTCTGTGGCTCCAAGGTTCACCCACTCTCCACCATGCCATCCTGACTCTCATGGTACAACAGATGTTGCTGTGCCCCATTTTACAGATGAGGAAACTAAGGCTCAGGGAGACTTGGCAGGGTCACTCAACTAAGGAATTGTTGGTGGCAATATTCAAATCTAGGCCTCCTTGAGTCAAGTGCAGGAAGAAGTAGGGTTCCTTCCACTGTAATCATGGGATGATGAAGACAACATGGCTTCTGGAATCATAGAACCTAGTTACAAAGCCGCCTCTACAACTTACTACCTACATGACTTCATTGCTTCCTCTTTTTCCTCTTGTTCATTTCTCTAACCCTTGTAATGTCATTACTGGACAAAAATGGCTCTCTTTAAAATCATCAGTGAACTCTTATCCACCAAATGCAATGGTCTTTTTTCAGTGCTCTTCTTCCTTGAACTCTCTGCAGTCTTTGATACCTTGGACCCCCCTCCATTTCTAAATACTTCCTCCTTTGAGAAGATCGGGAGACATAGAGTGCAATAGTGGAAAGAGCCAGATCTGAGATCAAGACAGATGAGAATTCCATCATGGCTGCTTACTGCCCATGTGATGTGGGCAAATGACTATTTCTTTGGGTTCACTTCCTCAATTCTAAAATTAGCATTTTAGATTAAATTACTTGCTCTCCCTCCCCCAGTTTCCTTACAACTTCTACATCTGTGGTCCTTTCTGTGTTTTCATTTCTCCTTGCTTTGCCTCCTGCCATTCTGACTGCTAATACCTTCTCATTTTCCTTTAACATGAGCCACCATCTTCCCCCAATGCATGGCTGTACCAAAGACTTCCATTCCATGCCCATTACTCTTCTCTCCCTACACCATCTTGGTGACCTCATCAGCTCCCAGCTCCAATGGATTACTTTATTATCTCTATTGCATCATAAGCATGTCAAACTCAATGTGTCCAAAAGGGAATGGCTCATCCAGGGGAGGAAATTTGTTTTTATCAAAGGCACTCCTAGTGCCCCAAGTAAATCACCTCCCAGTCATCCTTCAGTTCTTCCTCTACCACACCCCATACAACCAATCAGTTACTAAGTCCTTTCAATTCTTCTTCCACATCAGTCCTCACATATATTCCTTTCTCTTTAATAATACCACAGTCCTGTAAGTTCAGATGCTCATCAGTTTGTGTTTTATTTTCAATTCAATTATATTTTTAATCAGGAAAAAAATCTGTCCTCTCTTCTTTCTATTCCTTTGTTCCCAATGGAGAATTAAAAGCTCATGCTATAAATCATAACTCTCATCATTTTGGTCCTTTTTGAGAACAAACAACCACTCTTTGTGACCCCACTTGGGATTTTCTTGGCAAAAATGTTGGAGTAGTTGGTTTGCCTTTTCCTCCTCCAGCTCATTTCACAGATGAGGAGAATGAGGCAAACAGGGTTAAGTGACTTGCCCAGGGTCACATATCTAGTAAGTGTCTGAGGCCAGATTTGAATTCAGGAAGATTAGTCTTCCTAACTCCAGACCCATCACTGTGTCCATTGTGCCACCTAGCCACCCAATGATTTAAGAGCAGTTGCTAAATTAGCACCCTGTGATTTTATTAATTACAAGAGAGGCAAACATGGAAGGAAGAGCATCTGTTTGGGGGCCAGTGGATAGAGAACAATTTCTTTCTCATCTGCCTGAGGTGGAGCAGCTTCTGAACCCTCTTTTGAAAAAAAGTAGGACCAAGCTTAAAGTCGATGATCATTACTAACGAACATCTAATGGCTTTAACAATTGCCTCTTCTTTCCATCTATCACAATGTGTTTTTATCTTTTAAATGTTTTTCCTCTTGGTGACAAATCTAAATTGTTGTGAGCAGTTTATAACACTGGACCATTTTCAGGCCAAAATAAAAACCATGATTATAGAAATATCACTTGTAGCCTTCCAAGAGCTCACAGACTGCATCCTTCCAAGTAGAACTAATTTTCTCTTCAGTGTACCAATCTTGAGGACTCTCTCTGGTTCAAGTCTTGGTTCTTAGAGGGCTTTCATAAAATTGTTCATTTGTTAGATGACAATTTTCATCCACATAAAGTGAAGGCATGATTTAACCAAACTTAGGGAAACATCTACTATAATCCGAAAATCTTAGGTTTACAAAAATGAACAAACCTCAGAGGTAATGCTGTGTAAATGGGATCTGAGCTAGAACTACCTGTATGATACACCCAACAAGAAATAGTTAAGCTTTGAAATGAAGACCTTAACCCCTGGCTCATGAGACACACTCCAGTGCAGTTGGGGACAGCACCAATAGCTGGGAAGGTTGTCTTTAGTTCAAACCTAAATTCACTGTTCTACAATTTCCACCCCTTAATCCTAGGTATGCCTGCTGAGGTTGTACAGAGCTAGTCTACATCTCATCCACACAACAACCCCTGAAATTCTTAAAGACAAATATAACGTCCCTCCTAGATTATCTCTCAAAGAGACTGAACATCCCCTATTCTTTCAATTGATCCTCATCTGACTTGATCTACAGGAAATTCAGCATCCTGCTTGACCTTCCCTGCACTCTTCCAACTTTTCGATGTACTTCTTAAAATATGGCATCTAGAATTAAACATTATACTCCAGATGTGATCTTATGATACTGCAGATGTAATCTTCCCATAAAAAATACAAGAGGACAATAATTTCCATAATTCCAGACACTGTGCCTCTTTGAATGCAGTCTATTGTCCAGTTAGGTGTTTTAGTAGCCCTATTACACTAATGACTCATACCGAACTCATGGTTCACTTATGTTCTCAGATTTTTTTTATCTCAATTTCTGTACAGCCACATTCTCTGTCTTGTACCTCAAAAATTGATGTTTAGACTAAAATAAAACTTTGTCTTTTGCACTATTAAATTACATCTTATTATAATTAGGTTGATGTTATAGCCTGTCAAAATCTTTTGGGATCAGGACTGTCATCTAACATGGTAAGTATCATTCCCAGAGCTGAGTCATTGGAAAGTTTCCTTAGAATGATATTTATCCCTTTATCCAAAGTATGGATTTTTTTAATTGTAACTAGCACAGGATCAAGGAGAGATCACTGAGCCATTCCATACCAACAGCTTGGATATTCTTTGAGTCCAAATAGTCAACTACTCCAAAATCCACTCAACTGAACTGCTCTTTGAATCATATCTCCACTTTATTCACAATAATAGCATGAGAGACTTATTAAAGAGTATTTGCTGAAAACAAGTACATTCTATATAAAACATTTCCTTCATTTTTCAGTCTAATAATGGCATCAAAAAGGAAATTAAGTTATTCTGCCATACCCTTTTCTTGATGAAGCCATCACTCCTCTCTTTTCTATATGTTTGATTCCTAACCAAATTCTCTAATACATTTTGAAAGACATGGATGACAAAGTAGAACTTGATGACTTATAATTTGCAAATCTTTGCCCCTAACAAATCCTCCAACATCTATCATATTCTCCAAAGTCTTTCAAAGAGTATTAACATAGCTCTAAAATTGTGAACAGTTCTCTCAGTACTGGATCATGTGGTCCAGCTCATCAGAAGCAGCTGAGTACTCTTATGTACCCGTATTTGACTTCTACTTCCCATTAGTCAATTATGTTTTGTTCTTTCCAATACAATGATCATCACCATCATTAACAGAAATTGAAGTAAAATACAAAGTCTCATCTATTTTTAAATAAGTTCTTGTTGACATTTACTGTTTATCATACCACCATAGTATCCCATGTATCCCTCACCCTCCCAGCAAGCCACCCTATGTGACAAATATTATTATTTTAGAGAAGGAAAAAGTCAGCACAACCTGTTGATTTATTGAGAGTCTGAAAACATGTGCATCTGCCTCATCTGTTCTCACAATCCCTGTCAACCTTAAGCTGTCTTTTATTTTGCTGTAGTTCTTAGCTTTATTGGAGAAAACAGAAGGCTCAAAGGAGCAAAACTTGGCCATCCTTGACTTTTCTCAGTTCATTCGTAGTTTGAACACTGCTTAGATTATGTTTAGAATAGATACTATTCTATATACAAACTATGCTCCTGTATTCAGCATTTATTATCCATTTAGCAGTAGTGTCATTTGGATATAGTAAACACTTAGGGTCCTGTGTCCATCAGCTGTTAATCAAGATCTGACCACTCACTGCTGTATTCCTAACAGCTATTCACATTCCCACCTGTCGGTTCCCTCAGTTCCCTTTAAGATCCAGTGTTATTTCAATATTCATTATGCACCCACCCCATTGGTTATGCAAACATAGGAAGCAGACCCATGTATTCAAAAGAAAAATATTCCACCCCTTCCACCCTTCAAGATGAAAGACCATCTCCTTCAGGCTAGAGATCAGTCTTTCTCTCACTGGCCCCATAAGCTAAAACACAGATTATAAAAAGGGTCAGCCCAAAACAGAAAGTCCTACAGATAGTTAACTTAAAACAGGTTACCTGCACCAAAATTGGGGAGCACTGAGGAACAATGATATGACCCAAGGACAAGGCATGTTTATGCTATGCTTCCAGATGCCACTGCCCCTTACTGTTGCCCATTCACTTCAGCCAGCAAGGTAAAAGGGGAAAATGAGATTCTGTTCAAATGTCAAAATGCTGGCAAGTGGCTAGGAAGTCCTGCCCTCCACTTTACCCTTGCCTTTCTCTTTAGTTTATTACTTTTCTTACGTATCACCTTAGTTTCTTTAGATACTTCCTCGTTTTCCTTCTCCTTTGTCTTCAAAATATTGACCTTGCACAGTCCTTCTCCATCAAAACAAAGTCAAGTGCAAGTCATTTCATCATTTCTCTGCTGGCGTGATCTTCTTCAGCAACGAAGGACAAACGTAACAACAACGTTATTATTAAGAGTTTTTCATCTTTCTAAGGCTGACTTCCTCCACAGAATATAACTAAGTCTAGATAGTTAAGAAAATAATAAATCAAGATCTGATGTGTAAGTTCTGCCAATTTCCAGGGTGCAAATACTAACACTAAAAATTTAAGAATTGGTTCTTTAAAAGTTTTTTATATTTCTTTTCTGTTCAAAATTCCCTTCCTCTACCCATTGAGAAGGTAAGAAATAAAATACCAATTTTATATACTATGTATAAATTGGACTCAGAGTGCAGACTGAAGCATGTTTGTTCACTTTTTCTTGCTTATTTTGCGATCTAGTTAATGTGGAAATATTTTGCTTTGTAGTATAGTTTAATATCTGGTACTATTAGGCTGCCTCCCTTCATTTTTTTATTGATTCCCTTGATACACTTGACCATTGGTTCTTTTTTTTTAATTTTAATTTTTTTTAATGTTGTACAATCATTTCCTTAAAGTTAAGATTTTATCCCCCCCCACCCTTCTCCTAATACCCCCCCTCCCCGTGACAGCATACAATTTTGTATAGGTTCTACATATACTTTCCTATTGAGCACATTTTCACTATAGTCATGCTATGTAGTTGAACTAAAATAAATGGAAGAAATCATATAACAAATCATAACATAATACACTGAAATACACCCACACACAAACATGATCTGCTACATTCTGCGAATGACTTCCATATTTCTTTCTCTGAGTGTGGAAGGCATTTTGCCTTAGAAGACCGACATTAGGATTTTTTTTTTCTCAGTAAGTTCTTGTGTTATTACAAAGTTCCAAGTCTACCAGAAAAAACTCTCACACACTGTGGTCGTTGCTGTGCACAAAGTTCTCCTGGTTCTGCTCCTTTCGCTCAGCATCAGGTCATATAAGTCCTTCCAGGCCTCCCTGAAGTCTTCTTGTTCATCATTTCTTATGGCACAGTAGTACTCCATTATATTAATATACCATAATTTATTCAGCCATTCCCCAATTGATGGGCATCCCCTTGACTTCCAGTTTTTGGCTACCACAAAGAGTGCTGTTATAAATATTTTTGTACACGTGGGACCCTTTCCCGTTTTTATAATTTCTTGGGGATACAGTCCTAGTAGCGATATTTCTGGGTCAAAGGGTATGCACATTTTTGTAGCCCTTTGGGCATAGTTCCAAACTGTTCTCCAGAAGGGTTGGATGATCTCACAGCCCCACCAACAATGAATTAGTGTTCCAACTCTCCCACATCCTCTCCAGCATTTATCATTTTCTTGTTCTGTCATGTTTGCCAATCTTATAGGCGTGATGTGGTACCTCAGAGTTGTTTTGATTTGCATCTCTCTAATCAAGAGTGATTTAGAGCACTTTTTCATATGATTATAGATATCTTTGATTTCTTCCCCTGAAAATTGCTTGTTCATATCCTTTGACCATTTATCAATTGGGGAATTGACCATTGGTTCTTGCAGATGAGTTTTGTTATTATTTTTCTAGATCTATAAAATACTTCTTTGATAGTTTGATTAGTATGGTAACAAATAAGTAAATTAATTGAAATAGTATTGTAATTTTTATTATATTGGCTTGACTTATCCATGAGCAATTAATACTTCTCCAATTGTTTAGATATGTCTTTATTTGTGTGAAGTGTTTTATAATTGTGTTCATTGAGTGCCTGCGTATGTCTTGGCAGGTAGACTCCCAAGTATTTCATATGACTGAAGTCATTTTAAATGGATTTTCTCTATCTCTTCCTCTGAGGCTTTATTGGTAATATGTAGAAATACTGATGATTTATTCCAGTTACAGATAATTCTTGCTTTTGTTTTAGAGGCCAATTATTATTTTAAGAAAGGCTCCGTTTATTCCTGTACTTTCAAGTTTTATCAAGGGATGAATGTTACATTTTGTCAATAGCTTTTTCTGCATCAATTGATATAACCATATGAAACCTATTGTTTTTATTGTTGATATAATCAATAATGCTTAGTTTTCCTAATATGGAACCATCCCTTCATTCCTGGCATAAATTCTACTTGGTCATAGTATATGATCTTTGTGATATGGTGCTTTAATCTCCTTGCTAGTATTTTATTTAATATTTTTTGCATCAATATCCATTAAAGAATTTGGTCTATAGTTTTATTTCTCTGTTTTTCTCTTTATGGTTTAGGTATCAGTACCAATATTGTGTCATAGAAGGATAAGACACCTTTATGTTTTCAAAAAAAACTACATAATATTTCAATTAATTTCTTGTTAAGTGTTTGGCAGAATTTCCTTGTAAGTCAATCTGGTCCTATGGTACTTTTCTTACGGAGACGTTTTTTGGCTTTTTCAATTTCTTTTTTCTTCTAAGATGGGGTTAGTTGAATATCCCATTTCCTCTTCTCTTAATCTGGGGAATTTACATTTTTAGTAAATCTCATTTCATTCATTTCACCTAGATTGTCAGTTTTATTGACATAATTGGGCAAACTAGTTCTTAAATATTGCCTTGATTTCATCTTCATTGATTATGCATTTACCTTTTTCATTTGTAAGACCGATAATATGGTTTTCTTCTTTCTTTTTTAAAATTAAACTAGTCAAAGCTTTATCTATTTTACTGGATGTTTCATAAAACTAGTTCCTAGTTATTTATTAGTTCATTTGTTTTTACTTTCAATTTTACTAATTTCTCCTTTGATTTTCAGAATTTTCATTTTGGTGTTTATTCAAGGATCTTAAATTCATTCTCTTTCTAGTTTTTTTTTTTCAGTTGCATGCCAATTCATTGATCCTTTCTCTCTTTTATTGATGTAGGCACTTAGAAATGTAAATTTTCCCCTAAGTACTGTTTTGGCTGCGTCTCATAAATATCAGAATGTTGCCTCGTTGTCATTCTCTTTAATGAAGTATTTCTACTATTTTTTCTTTGACCCACTCATGCTTTAAGATTATTTTGTTTCAAATTAATTTTTAATCTTTCCTTCCACGACCTTCATGTAATAAAATTTTATTGCATTATGATCTGTAAAGGATATATTTAATATTTCTACTTTTCTGCATTTATCTGTGAGGTTTTTGTGGAAGTGCTATGTATAGTTCAGAAAAAAGGTATGTTCCTTTTTATTTCCATTGAATTTTTTACAGAGTTCTATCTTATTCAAACTTTCTAAAATTCTACTTTTCTCTTTCAACTTCTTTTTTATTCATTTTATGGTTAAGTTTATCTAGCTTTTAGATGGAAAAGTTGAGCTACTATCCTATAGTTTATTTAAAGTTTTCCTTTAAAAATTTGGATCCTAAGCCATTTCGTGAATCTTGAAGTATTGACGTTCAGTACTGATATTGTGTCATTGTTTACGATGACTTTTAGCAAGATGCACTTTCTCTGCTTATCTCTTTTAATTAGGTCTAACTTTGTTCTTGCTTTGTCTGAGATCACGTTTGTTATCCCCCTGCCTTTTTTTTAACTTTGACTGAAATATAATAGATTCTGCTCCAGCTCCTTATTTTAACTCTGTGTATATGTGTATCTTTCTGTTTCAAGTATAATTCTTGTAAGCAACATATTGTTGGATTATGATTTCTATTCCATTCTGCTATCTGCTTCCATTTTATGAGTGAATTCATTTTATTCACATTCACAGTTCATATAATTACTGTGCATTTCCCTCTCTCTCTCTCTTCTCTCTCTCTCTCTCTCTCTCTCTCTCTCTCTCTCCTCTCTCTCTCTCTCTCTCTCTCTCTCTCTCTCTCTCTCTCTCTCTCTCTCTCTCTCTCTCTCTCTCTCTCTCTCTCTCTCTCTCTCTCTCTCTCTCTCTCCTGTAACCCTCCTCAAAAGTCTGCTTTGCTTTGGACCACTGACTCCCTTAATCCACCATCCCTTTTATCACACATCTCCATCTTTCTCATCTCCTTTTCCCCCTGTTTCCATATTTGCTAAGATAGATTTCTAGACCTAGCTAAGGATGTGTGTGTGTGTATCCCTATTTTAAATAATTCATGAGAGAATTTCAACATTCCCTACCCCACTCCCATTTTCCCTTCCATTGTAAAAGCTTTCCTTGTATACCTCTTCTATGTGAATTAATTTTCTCCATTCTTCCTCTTCTTTCCCCCTTTTCCCTGTGCATCTCTCTTTCTTACTCATCTGTTTTTCTGAGATCAGCCTAATATTAGCAGCTCACTCCCATGCCTTCTTATTAGAGACATTCTGACTGCCCTAATAATGAAAAAGTTCTTAGAAGTAAACAGTTTAAACTTATTAAGTCCCTTATCATTTATCTTGCATGTTTACTTTTTTTTAAGACTTTTCTTGAATCTTGTATATGAAAGTTAAATTTTCTATTGATCTTGGGTCTTTTTATCAGGACTGCATGAAAGTCCTCTATTTCATTAAATATCCATCCCACACTGGTACCCATCCCACCCCCATTTCTCCCCATCCGATATTTCTAACATACCACTCCTTTAATGTGGTAGTGGCTGCTAAATCTCATGTGATCCTGACTGACTTCACAGTATTTTAAATCTTTCTTTCCGAATAGTCTATTTTTCATTCTTTTGAATTTGTTTTATTATTTCTTGATGTCTCAAGGAGTCATTAATTTTCACTTTCCTAATTCTATGATTTTCTTCAGTGAGCTCTTGTATCTTTTTCAGTTTGATCAATTTCTAGATTTTTAAGATATTTTCTTCAGTATTTTTTGTGCCTCTTTTTCATAATTTTTTTTGCATTACTCTCATTTCTTCCCCCAATTTTTTGCACCATTTTTATTTTTTTAATCATTTTTAGTTCTTTGAGGAAATCTTGCTGTACTTTTGTTTAATTTATTTTTATTTTCTTTGGGGCTTTGCTTGTAAGCTGTTTTGAAATCATTGCTTTTCTCTTCTGTGTTTGTGTTCTGATCTTCCCTGTCACCACAGTAGATTTTTATGGTCAGATTCTTTTGTTGTTTGCTCATTTTTCCAACCTTTTTCTTGACTTTGAACTTTATGCTAAAGTTGGACTCTGATTCCAGGATGGGGGTGGAGGCACTGTTTCAAGCTTCAGATGTCAGGCTTTTTTTACACTGCTGTTTTCAGAGTTAGTTCTGAGGTGTTGAGAGTTTTTATTGCTTGCAAGTTGCTGTGATCCCGGAAGATGTATGATCACTGCTTTCCTTGTCTGCTCTCTATTCCTTATCTAGGAAGGGCCCTTGCTCCCTTGGAACTACAAATAATACTATTCCTTAGGTCCGATTCTCCCTTGGGACTGCAATCACCTGTCTCTGTCCTAGAACTGTAACCCAGAAATAGGTATAGGTAATGAAGCTGCCAAATAGCACCTAGTCCTATACCCACTGCTGGCACAGTGTTCCTCTGTTATCTATTTCTAAGGGAAGAGAAAGGAAGGAAAGGGAAGGGAAAGAAGAAATCTAGCCAGTAAACCCCAAGTTAACTAGGCATCCTCTAGCCATTCTAATTTACCTTCCTTTGGACAGGAGAAGGAAGAAGAGGGGAAGACAGATGGGAAAGGAGGAGCTGAGTTACCCAACTAGTTGGGTCCCCATTCAGGCAGCTGGGTCTACTCACAGATTGTTGTGTTCATCCTTCATTGCCATCAAAGAAATGATAACATAACTTGCACTTGACTTTTTTGAGTGAGGGAGGGCTGTGTAAGGTCACCAGCTTCACTTTCTCCTCATGAGCCATCTGCATCCAGTGACCAGATATTCATCAGGATAACTGGAGATGACCCAGGATGCAACAGGAGACCTGGGCCCCCCTTAGGCCAAGGCCTATTCGGGTATTTACTTAAGGTGAGGTAATGCGGATTCAGTGAATAGGCCTGTTTAAGAAGTAGTCTAGGGATGGCCCCTTTAATGAGCCAAAGAAAAAATAACTAAATCAACTTTCTTTTCCTTTCTCCTCCTTTCCCAAAACCTTAAAACCTGTGCACTCTGAAGCCCATAACACTAGGCCCTTCCCAAGCTTCACTTAAGGGCTGTTTTCTGGACCCTCCTGACTTAAGAGCGATTATCAATAGTAACTGTTGCTCTTTCCCTCCCAACTTGATTTAGTTAATTTTCTTTGGCTTGTTAAAGGGGCCATCCCCTGACTCCCTATTAAACAGGCCTAGTCACTGAATGGGTATTACCTCACCCTAAGTGAATACCTGAATAGGCCTTGGCCTGAGGGGCCCAGGTCTCCCAGTGCATCCTGGGCCACCTCCAGTCATCCTGATGAATATCTGGTCACTGAATCCAGATGGCTCATGAGGAGAAAGTGAAGCTGGTGACCTGCACAGCCCTCTCTCACTCAAACAAAGTCAAGTGCAAGTCATGTCATCATTTCTCTGATAGCGTGGTCTTCTTTGGCAACAAAGGATGAACACAACAACAATTTCTCCCTAAGTTGCCTGATCGTCTTACATCTCTGGGCTGAGAGCTCTCATACTGGTAGTGTTGCCCCTGCTCCCTGCAAGGCCCACCAAAGGTGTTGCTGTAGTGTGGGCTGGCTCCTACCATCTCTCCTTCTTCGGCTTGAAAATGTCACACCCAAACGTTTTGTCCTTCTTGTTGCTGCTCCAGAATCCAATCTTGGGTGTTATTTTTTAAAGTTTTTTGGAGAAGAATGTTGAGAGAGTTCAGCTACAGTGCTTTCTCTACTCCTCCATCTTGGTCCTAGCCCCCCAAGCCCAACAACTGGTTCCCAAGAACCAATATGAGCTACCCCCAGCACAGCCCTGCTTAAACCTATTTTTTCTTCAAATACTCCCAAATATGTAGCACAAAATCTACAGTGTATGACAAAGTATGCCTTTCTTTATTCCCTAGCCCAGATTCTAAAATGGAGTGCTCAGTTCCTGCCAAGGGCCCCAGGTTTTCACTATAGCAACCAGGTTGCTTTTACTGGTAAAAATTAAGTAAAAGTTGGTTGCTCCAGCTTTTGAAAAAATAAATTTTCAGTAAGATATCAAAAGAATATATTCATTGGTCTGCTTCTGGCAGAGGGAACTCTAGAAAATGTCAGATAATTGAAGCTCTCAAGCTACCCTGTACTTACTCCTCCATTTCAGGCAGCTGATCTATTTCCTAATTTCTTATCCACATAGCCAGGCTTTCAATATGGACTACAGTATGCATTTTGATGACTGCAGCTCTCAAAGGAAAGCCTGATATAAATTGGTGATGCTACATTTATTCATAAAATTTTTGAAGAGAAACCATTGATATAGGAAAGGATTATTGAACTTGGCAAGAGATATAGATGTAAGTCCTTACCACCCCCTAGTTAAAGAGACAAATAAGGAATCATAAGCAGAGCCTTTCAACAAATTCAGAAATAAATACTCTGGACTAGTGTCTGCACACATGGTACAGAACACATGAAAAAATGTTAAGGTTCAAACAGTTTACAGTAATAAAAAAAATGGAAGGGAAATTAACAGTTGGCAACCTAATTCATTTAACAGCACCCAGAGTTAGGAAAGAAACTGCAAATCCCATTTGATTACCTTAATGAAAAAGACAGCAATCTATATCCAAAATATCATTAGGGCCAATTAGGTTGAGAAATCAGATAAAGTTGCTAGAAAATTTATGAGACTGAAAGACTCTTCAGTGGGCATGATTGAGGCGGTTTCTTTCTTTCTTTAGAACTAATGGGGTTTTCAACTAGAAGAAATCTTGGTATCATCTAACCCAATTTCTTCATTTTATATATAAGAAAATCGAGGGTCAAGGAGAATAAGTGACTTTCTCAGTGTCACAGAAGGATTTCCTTCAGCTGGAAGGCTGGTACTCTTTCTGATTCAGCAAATCATGTGTGTCATAGAGTCAGCTTTCTGCATTCCTGATATGTAATGAATAAAGTTCATACCATTGTGTGTCAATTGACCTTCACTTCTTGCTATTGCCCAGAAAGATCATTTGGAAGCATTGCAAAGAGCTGAACATATGTGCTTTGGGTGCCTCAGGATATCTGGCCAGCCTGTTGATGCTGATGCATAGGAGAGCAGGATTTATTGCAGACCTGTCATTATGATCTCACCCAGGACTCCCTCCCTGCCTCAAGCACTTCCCTCCAGTGTGCATTTTCCAGATCAGGTCATGGAACAAAGCACTTGGAAAGGGAGGGAGGCAATGCACTGAAAGCTCTTACAGCTCTTCTTGGAGAAATCACCCCTTGCAAAGATACTTGCTCTCCTTCCCACAGAAATTTTGTAGTAATTCTGCAAATTTCATTTTCTTTATCCCAAAATATGTTCTCTTTATAAGTTCTGTATTACTATGGAGGTCACCATCATCCTCTCAGTCTCTCAGGCTCACATCCTAGGTGTTATCCATAACTCCTCACTCTCTCTGTCCACTCCCATATCAATTTTATTACCAAAGCCTGTCAACAATACTTATATAACATCTCTCCCACATCCTCCCTTCTCTCCTCTGATGCTTCCACCCACCCCCAATTGCCTTTGGACTACTACAATATCATGCTGCTAGGTCTGCCTGTCTCAAGTGTCTCCCCACTCCAGTCCATCCTTGATTCAACTTGACAGAGTAGTCTTCCAAGAACACAAGCTGATTAGGCCACCTCCTTATATAATCAACTCCAGTAGCTCCCCTTTATCCCTAGCACCCTATATAAAATCCTGTGTTTGACTTTTAAAGTCTTTCACTTGGTCCCTTGAGATTTTTCCAGTCTTCTTCCTCCCCCACTGCATACTCACTGATCTAGTGACAATGGCCTTTCTTGGGTTCCTGGAATCTGACACTTCCCCTTCTCACCTCCAGACATTCTCTCTTGCTAAGTTTCTTTCTCACCTTTTCATTCCTTTCTCCTAGCTTCCCTGGCTTCAAGTTTCAGCCGAAATCCCATCTTCTGCAAGAAGTCTTCTCAATCCTCTTAATGCTAGTACTTTCCTTCCATTGATAATATACAATTTATCCTGCACACGTTTTATTGGTACATTATTTGGATGTTTTTTCCCTCTTTGTTCCTTGAAAGCAAGGACTAGTTTTTTGTTTTGTTTTGTTTTGTTTTTTTTATATTTCTTTATATCCCTAGCACTTAGCATGGATTCCTGGTCCATATTACAATGCTAGTTGAACAAATAATTACCTGTAAAATTCATTATTATCTCTTTCCACATCCTTCCACTGATCCAATCCTAGTATCTCCTCCCTTGCCAAGACTTTGAAGTCATAACTGGGGATACCCTCTATCTGAGGGTGGAGGCAAACCAACAGCCCCATTGGCACACATACAATCAAGTATTGTCCTTTGAGAAATTCAGAACTGAAGTCACCTAATGAGTGACATGGCTGTAAAAGGGTCACCCAGTTAATCTGGGACCTCAAATCAATTGGCATCTAATCTATGCCATGCAATTCATCTATTACAGCGGCTCTTTAGGCTGACCTCAGTGACTTTCACAGAAGTCAGCAAAGAGTGGTATTCTCTGCAAATTCTGGCCTGGGGCTCAGGACATCTGAGTTTCCATCACCACTCAACCTCCAAGTCGCTGTGTGACCATTTGTTCTCAAGCCAAGTTCTCTCTGTGGTCCTCAATGTCCTATAAAATGAGAGAGGTCAATTCTGTGTTAACTAGTGTGCCTTTAAGAACTGTAATTCTAGAGGTAGCCTTGGGTCCAACCAGGTCTGGACCTTCTGTATTCATGGACATCATGGGGATTCTCAATGATTAAATCACCTGGAAATCTGTGAACATTTAAAAATAACTCATAACATTAATGATGGGTTCAGGAGACAGAAAAATATGTGGGTATATGTATATATGTGCATACATATGTATGTATATGTATATATGTGTATATATAGAGAAAGAGACAAAGACAGAGACTTATAAGAATTGGTTTGCCTTAACTATATCTATCTACAAAACATATGTATAATATATAATACATATATCTAAATATCCAAAAAGGATATGCATGGTTTTCTGTCAGACTTTTATAACTATAGGGCATAATTTTAAATTGTTCTCTAGAATGGCTGGATCAGTTCACAACATCAATAATGCATTAGTGTCCCAATTTTTCCACATTCCTTCCAATATCTGTCATTTTTTCTTTTTTCACCATAATAACCAATCTGATAGGTGTGAGGTGGTACTTCAGAATTGTTTTAATTTGCTTTTATCTAATGATCAGTGATTTAGAACATTTTTATATGACTACTAATAGCTTAGATTTCTTCTTCTGAAAACTACCTGTTTATATCATTTGACCACACAATACCACTATGAGATCTGTACCTCAAAAAGATTAAAAGAAAAAAAAAGGGACATCTATGTACAAATATATTTACAGAAATTATTTTTGCGGTGAAAAGAACTGGAATTGAGGAGATGCCCATCAATTGAGGAATGGCGGAAAACGTTGTAGTATATGACTTTGATGGAATATTATTTTACTATAAGAAATGACAAACAGGATGCTTTCAGAAACACCTGGGAAAACTTAAATGAATTCATGCTACATGAAGTGAGCAGAGCAAGAGGAAATTGTATCCAATAGCAGAAATATCATAATAATAATCAGATGTGAAAGATAGCAGCTCTGATCAACATAATGACCCATGATGAACAGGCAGTTTCAGACAAAAACATCAAAGCTATCTACAGTCATATAAAAAATTCTCTAAATCACTACTGATAAGAGAAATACAAATTAAAACTCTGAGGTACCACTTCACACCTATCAAATTGGCTAATATAGCAAAAAAAAAAAGGACAATGATAAATGTTGGAGAGGATGTAGAAAAGTAACACACTAATGCATTTCTTGTGGAGTTGTGAACTGATCCAACCATTTTGGAGAACAATTTGGAACTATGCCCAAAGGGATATAAAACTGTGAATACCCTTTGGTCCAGCAATATCATTACTGGGTCTATATGCTGAAAAGATCAAAGATCTCTGTGGGGAGACTTGCTTGCACAAAAATATTTATAGCAGCAATTTTTGTGGAAGCTAAAAATTGGAAATCAAGGGGATGGCCATCATATGGGGAATGACCGAACAAGCTGTGGTATAGGATTATGATGGAATAGTATTGTGCTATAAGACTGCAAGCAGAAAAACCTGGAAAGACTTACATGAATTGGTTTAAAGTGAAATGAGCAGAACCAGAACAATGTACACAGTAACAGCAATATTGTATGATGAAGAACTGTGAATATCTTAGCTATTCTCAGCAATACAATGATCCAAGACAATCCCAAAGGACTCAAGATGAAACATGCTATCTGCCTCCAGAAAAATAACTGGTATCATCTGAATAGACTGAAGTATACTGTTTATCTCCTTCTTCCCTCCTTCTTTCCTTCCTTTCTCTCTTTTTTTGTTTGTCTTCTTGTACAAAATGAATAATATGGAAATATCTTACAGATTGCTCATATATAACATATTTGATTGCTTACCATCTTGTGGGGGAAGGGAGGGATAGAGGGACAGATAGAATTTGGAATGAAAAATTAAAAAAAAATAAATGTTTAAATTGTTTTAACAAGCAATTAAGGAAAAATAAAATAATATTTCAAAGGCATGATGATCTATGACAATTTTAAAGGACTCATGAAAAATGCTAGCCACCTCCAAAGAGAAAACAGATGAATTTTAAGTGTAAATTGAAGTACATTTTTTCTCTTTATTTTTCTTCCTTTATTTTGCAAAATGATTAATATGGAAATAGATTTTGCATGACTTCACAGGTATGGTGGGGATCATATTGCTTGCCTTCTTACTAGATGGGGTAAGGAAGTAGAATTTGGAGCTGAAATTCTTAAAAATGAATGTTAAAATATAGAAAAGGCTGAAAAACTTTAAAGTCTAATTTTTTTAAATAAAAAGCATAGTTAACCATAGGTGAGTGGTTGGTCCCTTGCTCTCTAGGCCAAGGATAACTTATAACTAAGTCGGAAAGAATGAATTACTTTGTGGGTCATAATGAGCAAAGAGAGACAGCTCCTAGTCATTTTTTTCAAATTCTGAGGCTAATTCTTTGTTGGGACATAGCCAATGGCAGCTCTTCCTTTAACATACCCATATCAGGAGGGGATTTCTCTTACAACTCCCCAGAAGTACCTATGGCAAATACACACTTTGCAGTGAGAACATGGGCTTAAGTAGATAAAGGAGTGTGCTGGAGGCAGCTTAACCAATTTATAGTATCAATTATTAAATTTTCCAGAAGAGATTTTATGCTTCAGAAATTGATCACTAAAAATTAACTTGATTGTTTTGTAAATTATTTAGATGTAAAGTGTTAATAATTCAGGTTAAAATTAAAAGTGTGTTATATTATACATAAATATATGTATATGTACATATGTAATTCCCAGAGACTTCATTTGTTAAATATTTCCCAGCACACTCCTGTATTGCTGTATAAACATTTCTTGGTTTCTGCAAGAGGGCAATAGAAGGTTGAGGGAATGAAGTCATCATCACATGAGTGGCTAAGTGAATGCAGGATGATGGTAATGATAATAATGATGTTGGTAAACAACTAATCTTTACATAGCATTTTAAGGTTTTCAAAGTGCTTGACATCTGTTATCTCATTTAAGCCTCATAATACTCCTAAATCAACTTGAAACTAGAACTCTAGAACTGGAATCCCTAGGTGTCTCTTCTACTCTATTTCTTTCCCAGAGCATAGATAAGGAAAGAAAAATGAAGGGGCAGAGCCAAGATGGTGGAGTAACAGCATGAACTTGCTAGAGCTCTCCCCCCAAACCCAGTCAAAAACCTTTAAAAAAAAATGACTCTAAACAAATTCTGGAGCTGAAGAACCCACAGATTGATGGAGTGAAGCAAATCTCCAGCCCAAGACAGCCTGAAAGGTCACTGAGAAGTGTCTATCATGCCAGGCTGGGAGCAGAGTGCAGTTCAGTGTGAGCTGTGCTGCACAGATGGGACCTGAGCAGGCCTTGGGGGGATTAAATCTCAGGCACCTGTGGCAGGTTCCAGACTTCAGGACCCCAAAATGATGAGGACAAATTGGAAGGTCAGTGGAAAAAAAATTGAGAGTAAAGTGGTCAGGTCCCAGTCCCAGGATGATAGAGGAAGTGGAGGAACATGCAGAGGAGGAGGCCACAGCAGCAGGGGCAGTGGAAGAGACAGTGACTTTTTCTGGAGCTCTAGGCCAACAGATAAGAGAGGATCGAGCAGCTGACAGTACATTCCCCACCCCCACTGGAAGAAGAGAACTACTTTGACAAAGAGTTTGAACGTCAAGTAAATAGCTTGAACAAAACCATTAAATGAACAAAATGAACAAATGAAATCATATATGAACAAAAATGAACAAATGAACAAAATGAACAAAAATCATAAAAAGAATCGGACTATAGAATCTTATTTTGTTGATAAGGAAGATCAAAACATACAACCAGAAAGAGACAACAAAGTCAAAGCTCCTACATTCAAAGCCTCTAAGAAAAATATGAGTTCATCTTAGGCCATGGAAAAGCTCACAAATGATTTTGAAAATCAAGTAAGAGAAATAGAGCAAAAATTGGGAAAAGAAATGAGAGTGGTGCAAGGAAATCATGAAAAATGAGTCAACTGCTTGCTAAAGGAGACCCAAAAAAAGGCTGAATAAAATAACACTTTAAAAAATAGACTAGGGGGGAGGAGCCAAGATGGCAGAGTAGAAAGACTCATGTATGCTAGCTCCAAACCCACAGCCCATAAATTTGTTGTAAAAAGAACTCCCCACAAATTCTGGAGCAGAGCAAGCCATGCAGAAACGCAGTGGAGGAGCTTTCCATTCCAGAGAGCCCTGGAAAGCCATCCCCAGGGGTCTGTCACACACTGGACTGTGGAGCCCACCCCGGCCCAGCCCTGGCTGTGTGGCTGGGGAGGAGCAGATCTGAGCAGGCTTTAGGGACAGAATCTCCAGTGGCCGCGAAGGTCCCTCCACCCACAGGCACTACAAGTCAGTGAGAGAGAATTCTGGGCTGGCCGAGAGGGGAGAAGGGTGTCTCCATGACTCGGGTCCCCTCAGGAGGCAGTGGCAGAGGCAGGGACAGCAGCAGACCTGGGCTGCTGGAGGAGGCAGGAGCTCCACTCCATTACTGAAGATCTCCCCATAAAGCCTCTGAAGGAACTGAGCCTGGGAGGCGGCCCTGCCCCCACCTGAGAACCTGAATTTAATCTTACCCTGAATACCAGCCACACCTGCAGCTGAAAGCCCTGAGGCTGGGAAGCAGCATTTGAATCTCAGACCCCAAGCACTAGCTGGGCAGATCTAGGCAGGGGTGGAGAGGAATCTCAGAAGTCAAGTAACTGGCTGGGAAAATGCCCAGAAAAGGGAAGAAAAATAAGACCATAGACAGCTACTTTCTTGGGGAACAGATGTTCCCACCTTTCATTTCTGATGACGAGGAACAATGCTTACCATCAGGGAAAGACGTGGAGGTCGGGGTCTCTGTATGCCAGACATCCGAGGTGGATGTCCGGCGGGCTCAGGCCATAGAAGAGCTCAAAAAGGATTTTGAAAATCAAGTTAGACAGGTGGAGGAAAAACTGGGAAGAGAAATGAGAGAGATGCAAGAAAAGCATGAAAAACAGGTCAATACCTTGCTAAAGGAGACCCCAAAAAATGCTGAAGAAAATAACACCTTGAAAAATAGGCTAACTCAATTGGCAAAAGAGGTTCAAAAAGCCAATGAGGAGAAGAATACTTTCAAAAGCAGAATTAGCCAAATGGAAAAAGAGGTTCAAAAGCTCACTGAAGAAAATAGTGCTCTCAAAATTAGAATGGAACAGATGGGGCTAATGACTTTCTGAGAAACCAAGAAATCATAAAACAAAACCAAAAGACTGAAAAAATGGAAGAGAATGTGATATATCTCATTGGAAAAACAACTGACCTGGAAAATAGATCCAGGAGAAACAATTTAAAAATCATGGGACTATCTGAAAGGCATGATGAAAAAAAAAAGAACCTAGACATCATCTTTCATGAAATTATAAAGGAAAACTGCCCTGAGATTCTAGAACCAAAGGGCAAAATAAGTATTGAAGGAATCCATCAATCACTGCCTGAAAGAGATCCAAAAAGAGAAACTCCTAGGAACATTGTGGCCAAATTCCAGAATTCCCAGGTCAAGGAGAAAATATTGCAAGCAGCTAGAAAGAAACAATTACAATATTGTGGAAATACAATCAGGATAACACAAGATCTAGCAGCTTCTACATTAAGGGATAGAAGGGCATGGAATAGGATATTCCAGAAGTCAAAGGAACTAGGGCTCAAACCAAGAAACACCTACCCAGAAAAACTGAGTATAATACTTCAGGGGAAAACATGGTCTTTCATTGAAATCGAGGACTTTCAAGCATTCTTGATGAAAAGACCAGAGCTGAAAAGAAAATTTGACTTTCAAACACAAGAATGAGAAGAAGCATGAAAAAGTAAACAGCAAAGAGAAGTCATAAGGGACTTACTAAAGTTGAACTGTCTACATTCCTACATGGAAAGACAGCATTTGTAACTGTTGAAACTTTTCAGTATCTGGGTAGTGGGTGGGATTACACACACGTGCGCATGCATGTGCATACATATACACACATGTATGCACATACAGAGACAGAGAGCACAGAGTGAATTGAATAGGATGGGACCATATCTTAAAAGAAATTAAAGTAAACAGTGAGAGAGAAATGTAGTGGGAGGAGAGAGGGTGAAATGGAATGGGGTAAATTATCTCTCATTCAAGAGGCAAGCAGGAGACTTTTTAGTGGAGGGAAAAAGAGGAGAGCTGAGAAAAAAACATGAAGTTTACCCTCATCACATTTGACTAAAGGAAGGAGTAAAATGCACACTCATTTTGGTATGAAAACCTATCTTACAATACAGGAAAGTGGGGGAGAAGGAGATAAGCAGGGTGGGGGGGATGATGGAAGGGAGGGCAATGGGAGGAGGGAGCAATTTGAAGTCAACACTCGGGGAAGGACAGATTCAAAAGACAGAAAAGAAACAATGGGAGGCAGGATAGGATGGAGGGAAATAGAGTTAGTTTTACACAACATGACTATTATGGAAGTCATTTGCAAAATTACACAGATATGACCTATATTGAATTACCTGCCTTCCCAAAGGGAATGGGTGGGGAGGGAGGGATGGGGAGAAGTTGGAACTCAAAGTTTTAGGAACAACTATTTAGTATTGTTCTTGCTACTAGGAAACAAGAAATACAGTTAATGGGGAATAGAAAGTCATCTGGCCCTACAGGACAAAAGAGAAGATGGGGACAAGAGAGGGGAGGGATGATAGAAGAGAGGGCAGATTGGTGATAGGGGTGTATTTGGGGTGGGGGGAGGGGATAAATGGGGAGAAAATTTGGAACCCAAAATGTTGTGGAAATGAATGTAAAAAGTTAAATAAATAAATTTATATTAAAAAAAAAAATAGACTAACCCAAATGGCAAAAGAGATCCAAAAAGCCAATGAGAAGAATGTCCTAAAAAGCAGAACTGGCCAGATGAAAAAGGAGGTCCAAAAGCTCACTGAAGAAAATAATTCCTTAAAGATTAAAATGAAGCAGATGGAAGCTAATGCCTTTATGAAAAATTTAGAAATTATAAAACAAAACCAAAGGAATCAAAAATATCAGACAATGTGAAATATCTCATTGGAAAAGCAGCTGACCTGGAAATTAGATCCAGGAGGGACAATATAAAAATTATTGGAGTATCTGAAAGCCATGAGCAAAAAAAAAAAAGCCTAGACAGTGTCTTTCAAGAAATAATCAAGGAAAACTGCCCTGATATTCTAGAACTAGAGGGTGAAATAGATATTGAAAAAATCCACCAATCACCTCCTGAAAGAGATCCCAAAAGGAAAACTCCTGGGAATATTGTAGCCAAATTCCAGAATCCCCAGGTCAAGGAGAAAATATTGCAAGTAGCTAAAAAGAAACAATTCCAGTATTGTGGAAATACAATCAGGATAACACAAGATCTAGCAGCTTCCACATTAAAGGATCAAAGGACTTGGAATATGATATTCCAGAATACAAAAAAAAACTAGGATTAAAACCAAGAATCATCTACCCAACAGAACTGAATATAATACTTTAGGGGGGAAAATGGTCATTCAATGAAATAAAGGACTTTCAAGCATTCTTGATGAAATTGCAGAGCTGAAAAGAAAATTTGACTTTCAAACACAAGAATCAAGAGAAGAATGAAAAGGTAGACAGGAAAAAGAAATCATAAGGGACTTACTAATGTTGAACTATTTACATTCCTACATGGAAAGATAATATTTATAACTCTTGAGACTTTTCTCAGTATTAGGGTAGTTGGAGGGATTATATACATATAGATACAGGGCACAGGAATAGGAAGAGATAATATCTGAAAAAAATAAAATTAAGGGGTGAAAGAGGAATATATTGGGAGGAGAAAGGGAGAAATGGAATGGGGAAAATTATCTCCATAAAAGAGGCAAGTAAAAGCTTTTTCAATGGAAGGGAAAAGGGGGAAGGTGAGAGTAAAAAAGTGAAGCTTACTCTCATCACATTTGGCTTAAGGAGAGAATAATATGCACACTCAGTTTGGTATGAAAATCTATTTTACACTATGGGAAAGTAGGGATGAAGAGGATAAGCAGGGGCTGGGGAGGATGATAGAAGGGAAAGCAAATGGGAGGAGGGGGTAATTAGAAGTAAACACTTTTGAGGAGGGATAGGGTCAAAAGAGAGAATAGAATAAATGGGGGCAGGATAGGATGGAGGGAAATATAGTTAGTCTTTCACAATATGACTCTTGTGGAAGTGTTTTGCATAACTACACATGTATACCCCATATTGAATTGCTTGCCTTGTCAGTGGGGATAGGTGTGGAAGGGAGAGAAGTTGTAACTCAAGATTTTGAAAACAAATGTTGAAAATTGTTTTTGCATGCAACTGGGAAGTGGAATGTACAGACAATGGGATATGAAAATCTATCTTACCCTACAAGAAGGTGGAGGGGTGGCAATAAGAGAAGGAAGGGGTGTGATGGAAGAGAGGGCAGATTGGGGGAGGTGGTGATCAGAATGCATACTTTTGGGGTAGGTGGGGGGAGAGATGGGGAGAAAATTTGAAACTCAAAATCTTGTGGAAGTGAATGTTGAAACCTAAAGAAATTAAATAAATTTAAAATTTAAAAAAAAAAACTGTCCAAACGTGGTGATTTCTAACTGGCAGTTACCTTGTATTCTGGAGGGAGTTCCAGAGTCAGGTGCTAACTGTCAGTGGGAGATGACTCTTTCAATTGTAGGATTTACCAAAGAAGAACACCATCACCAAAAGATTTTGTAGTTGGTCAACAGTTGATGTCTAAGACTGATTTACCAGGAGATCTTGACTTTGTGCATTTATCAGACAATGCAAATCTGAGATGAATGGGAAATATCTGTTCAGCCAACCCACAGGGGACAGACATGGTGAGAGAAATGATTATTAATAACCAATGATTTGGGGAGATTCAGATATCCCTCTTTTTCTTTTATCTTGATTTTAAGACCTCAATCTCTGAAAGTTGAACTAACCTTTATCTAGACCCCACCCAGGTAGGGAAACCATTGTTCTCTACTCAGATTTGAGTGGGGATAAGTTCTTTGAATAGATTGCCCAAGGCTGGGGGTAACTTAGAGGTAAATGACATAATCAAAGTTCAGGTCCAGCCCCTCATTGTCATATTATCTCATTAATTGTTAACCAATCAGAGTTGATTGCCACCCTCAGGAACACCCTTTTTCCAATGGGCATATGAAGTGAGATCACTACCATGACTATCCTTGGTCTAAAAGAGAGATGATCAAATGACTATCTTTTTATTCATAAAAAATGCTTTCATTATTAATAAGATGATTAAATTACCCAGAAATCATATCTCTTAAGCTTTTTAATTGCCATAATGGTTGTATTCCTTCTTCTTGGCAGGAATGAATAGAATGGAAAAGCTTTAGTTAAATGCAAATATATACAAAAACTACATGTGAGGTACTTTCCCAGAAACCTTTCTGTACATTCCAAAAAGAAGACTTTCATGTGTCCATGAAAGAACAGACCTATTGCTCCAGAAAGGCACAATTTTGGTAACTGAACTAATAACCATGATGTTCAAGCACAGGAAAGAAGAATAATCTTTTAGATACAACTATACCAGGTACACTAGAACTCACAGGAGACAAATTGTACCAGAAAGATCATTTTGCACATCTCTAGAACCAGGTCCCAACAGAAGGTAAAATCATAGGGAAAGGAATTTGTTCAAGGAAACTCACCATCTCAATTCAAGATGGGTACCATTTAGTGGGTGATAATTGGAGGAACCAAAGTGAATCAAGTCTCCTTGGAGACTGGCATTTGGAGGAAAAAAAAAAAAAGGAAAAAGGGTGATACAAATCCCTGCTAATTGGTGCTGGACAGCACAGTGTTCCTTTCCTGCTCTGACTGAGTTTGCCTGAGTGTATTAGAATTCATTTCTCTTGCCAAGACAAAAGCTTCTGCTTTTCAGGGTGGTATGACAGATTTGTGGGTATAATTTGCCTTTAATAATTTCAGGCCCTTCCTGGAAAGCACGAGTCACTGACATCCTCATTAGGATGCAAACTCCATTTTTGTGTCTTTACTTCTATGAATAAACAGCAATCACTTGACGGGGAAGCTGCCATCAGGGGAAAGTGACAGTCAGAAGTCAAAGTTACTCACCTCAATTGGATTTTCATTCTTTTTCAGGAAAAAACTGAATTTGACATAAAAGAATATACCAAATCACAAAGAAAATAATCAAATTAAAACATTTCTGAGGTTTCTCTTCACACCCAACGCATTGGAAAGGATAACAAAAATGTAAAAAAGGTACAAGTTGGAGGGGCTGTGGGAGGACAGGTGTCACACTAATGTGTCATTGAGGGAGCTATGAACTGGGTCAATCTATTGAAAAAATAATTTGAAATTACAACAAATTGATCATTAAATTGCATAAACCATTTCACCAAGTGATAACAATACTATTCAGAGACTCCAAGAATCTTTTTAAATAGAAAAAGTCCCATAGTTTCAAATATATATTTACAACAGCTTTTTATTGCCAAAAAAAATGGAGACAAAATGAATACCATCAATGGGGGAATAGGATTGGACAAACTGTGGCATGTGAATGCTTCAGAATCTGATTGTCCTATAGGAATGATCAATATGAAGAATTCCAAGAATGAGAAACTTTGGATGAATTGACTAAAAGCAAGAACTTCAACATGTAAAGACAACAATAAAAGACAGTAGAACTCTGCTCAATCCACAAGCTAGTCACAACTTGGAACGGCTGGGGAGAAGCACGCCTCCCAGGGATGAGAGAAAGCATGTACGTCCAGATGTGGTCACTGAATTGCTTTCTTTTGTCAGCCTGCATTTATCACTTGTAACTGGGGTCATTGGGTGGGGAGGTGAGATCAGGGGAAATAAAACGATTGTCCGAAATGGAGAAAAATGTCAATATCACTTTTCAAAGTCAGGGTTAAGGAAAGTAAAGACCTAAATCTTGGCAAGATCACCTTTTACAAAGCAGAAGCATAATTTGATGGGAGATAGGGAAAGGAGAGAGAGGGGGAGACAGAGAGCAGAGCTTTGCTAGGCAGCAAGGTAGCACAGTGCATAAGGCATCATGTCTGAAGTCAGGAAGGCTTGCTAGATATGTTACACTGGGCATGTCATATAACTTCTGTGTCTCAGTTTTCCCATTCATACAATGGGGATAATGATTGCGTCTCCGTCCCAAAGTTGTGATGAGGATCAAATGAGATATTTTTAAAATCCTTACTGCAGTACCTGGTATATAGTAAGTGCTTAATAAAAGTTTGTTCCCTCTCCTTGTTCCAAGGTTGAGATATGGGAGTCACACTTCTGCCTTGACACGATCTCCTGACTAGGTGAGGGCAACAGAGAGGTCATCTGGGTCCCCAGGTCATAGAGGTAGAGTCCTCTGGAGAGAGGTTCTTCATCCAGAGAAGCTGAGTACCCTACCCCATAAAGGGGTCAGGACAGTTCCTTGGCAGCCTAAGATCTATAGACCCCACCCATAGATAGGGGACCTCTTCAGAGGCCTTGTTTCTCTGGATCTTATTTTGCCCTGACAGAGAAGGGAAGCACAGTTCACTAGAGAAGAGTTCTGGCATGAAAAGCAGACCCCCAGCACACCTCCTACTCAAGAAGAGGGGATACTTGAGGGTCCCAAGCCCTAGGACTCCAGAGATCATACAGATATGGGACAGGAAATGCCCTTTTCTATTCCACAGTCAACCCTAGAAGGGTAGGAGTGGTTTCCCAAGGCCAAAATTCCTGCAGCCCCACCAAAGGACCACTGAATTTTAGAATTCCTAGTGCTGTACCTGTCATTGTAAAGGTTCTATGTGCCCTCTGCTTGAGACCTCCGTGGCAGGGAACCCACTCCCAGAATCACTTCAGTACACTTTTCAACAGCTCTATTGAAAATTTTAGAGGCTTATCATTTGACTGAAATTTGTCTCTACAACTTTTTATTAATGAGACAGCTAAGTGGCTCAGTGGATAGAGCCCTGGACCTAGGGTCACAAAAATGTGAGTTCAAATGTGATGTCACACACTAGCTGTTTGACCCTGGATAAGTTACTTATTCTCTGTTTGCTTTAATTTCCTCAGCTATAAAATGAGAATAATAGCACTTGCCCCCAGCGTTGTGATGACATTCAAATGAGTTGTTTATAAAGAATTTAACACAGTGCTGGGCACTAGAAGGTGCTAATAAATGTGGATTCCCTCACTTCCTGTTTATTGCTCCTAGTTCTGCATTTTGAAGCCAATTAGAGTCAGTTCAAGCCCTCTTCTGCCACTTGGAGCCAGCTCTGAGTCATCTCTTCCAATCTAAGCTTCCCAACATCCTTCATCCACCTCCACTATGACATGATCATCTCATTCTACCCCATTGTGAGTTCTGTCCACATGAGGAGTTCAGCATCCAATATTAACATTGTGGAAATGGTTTTGAGCAGCATGGTACCATGGTACCACTGGAAATACCTACAGTCTCACATGGGTCTGCCACTTCCTGGCTGGGTAACTCTGGCCACACCCCCTTCTGTCTCTAATAGCCAGCCTCTGGTTCTGTGTCTGTGGACTGTGTCTTTATACAGTACTTTTTCTGTTTGCTTCTTTTCACAAAGTTCAGGAAGGAGTAACCAGGACTGTACTAGGCTGCGCCTCTGGCTGCCTCTGCACTAACCACCTGATCACTGCCTCCAGGAATCATAATGTCCGCTCATGGGTCCTGTGGTTGTTGTTTGTCCTTAGTAGAAGAGGATCGATGACATCCCAGATGATGACTTGCCAGTGAATTGGATTTAAGTGAGACAAGTTGCCCAAAGTTGTCGTCCTCACTCTCTTCTAGAGTTATCAAAGTCAGGATGACTGATGATGATCTGGGAGGCAGTGGAAAACCTTGGCTGCTTCAACCACTTTCATGGCCACTGAAACAAATTATTCTTGTCTGCCCATTCCACTGGAGAAAGTCTTCACATGCTTGGAGTGGGCACCCCACTAACTCATCAAAGATTCAAGGCCTATTGGTTGCCCTCAACCTGGTTTAGCCCCTCTGCCACTTACCAGGGTGTGGCTGCTGGAGCCATGGGTGAGAGTTGAGTGCCAGGTGGCCACCAGTAGTAAATGAGCAGCCCTCACACCAGATGTGCTGGTCCTCCCTGAACACCAACTGAGAATGTAAGGCTTAAAGACATTTCCATCTGAGAGGAAAGGATGGGCTGGCCAGGCAGAAGAACAGTGAGAAGTCATGTGACCAAGATCCAGAGGGCCAGGGCTCAGCTAGAACAGCTGATTGAGGTAGAGAGGAAAAAGGGCCCTCCCTGAGAAAGAGACAATATGGTGTAGCAGGCAACATGAGAGCTGAAGTCAGAGGTTTGAATCCCAGCTCAGCCCATGTGACCTTGGACAAGTGATTGCACCTATCTGGGGCTCACTCATCTTCCCTTCTGCCAGATCTAATAGTCTATGGTCAATAAATGCTTTTCTCTCTGGGACTCAATTTTCTATATCTTTGAAATCAGGGGATGAGACTAGATGATCTCTCTGACATTTAATGTCTCTAAATCTACAATCCAATTAGTGACTTGGAAGTGGCCCATTGTACTTAACAAGTGTACTGAGAGGCACAGAATCTTAGTGGGACAGGGGATGAAATGGATGCAGGATGCAGGCCCAGAAGGGCCATGGACAATGCCCTATCCCTCTCAGCCCCACTCCTGACCTGGACCACTGTGTCTCCAGATGTCTAGCACTAGGAAGGACAGAACAAGATGAGGGAGACAAGAAAATAAGCATTGATTAGGCACCTACTTTGTGCCAGACACTGTGCTACTATTAGCCCCATTTAATAGTCAAGGAAACTGGAGTAGAGGTAAGTGACTTCCTAAAGGTCATAGAGATACGAAGTATCTGGGGTCAGATTTGAATTCAGATCTTCTGAATCAAGACCTAGCACTATCCACTGCACCACAGAGTTGCCTCTAAGGATAGTGGTCATGCATCTGTGCCTTGTCCCTTTATTCCAAGAGAAAGGTCCCACTCCATCTTGGGGGAAGAAAGTGCTGAGGAGGGATATACTGTAGTCTCAAAAGATCCAACATGACAAGCCCGTTATCTCTAAGAACTTCAGCTCCAGCCCCAGGAAGGTCCAGGTCATTCCCCTAGATGGTTTGAAGATCAACTTTAATTAGATCCCGATTCATAGCCTAAGAAATGTGGCTTTAAGATAAAGCCTCACTGAGGAGTCTATGAAGCTAGGCCTGATCAGGATAGGATAGGCCTTTGGTCAAATCCCCACCTGTGAGACAGAACAAGAGTGATCAGTCTTAGGTCTATGGACATGGGGCACGGAGCCTCTTCCTTTGTGGTTTCAGAGCACAAACCAATGTTGACCAAGAGTGCATATGTACTTTGCAAACATGAAGTGTGTTTTCCAAGGAAGGTATTCATTCACGCCATTACTACTACTCTAGTAGCAGTTCTGTGACACCTCCAGCCTCATCCAGGTATATACGCTTCCTCCTCACCCAAGCCTGGGAATTGAGGCTCTAGTCTCATTCTCACAGAGCAAGAGTGAGAACAGGCTCAGTTTCTCTTCTCTGATGCCATTGGCTTGAGCCCTGTTCTGGTGGGGTGCCCCTACTGTTAGATAACTGGTGCTCTATGCCCTAGTTTCATCTAACCAATTAACATCAATTGGCTTTTACATTGTGACATTTGCTTTTAAGAAACAGCAGGAACAGAAGTATAAACATTTCCAAAACCTGGAAATTGCATCAACCAAGCACTCTACACATTGTCACCAAGACGAGGCTTCATGTTACCTCCCATAGATAGATAGACCCAACCTATGGGCCTTGGACCCTTTCTCCTTCTCACCTCCATGATAAATACATGGGACTGCCCAAAAGAGAATGTCACACGGGGGCGGAACCAAGATGGAGGAGTGAGAGCAGCAACTCACCTAAGCTCTCGGACAAACTCCTCCAGGTACCTCTGAAAGGAGAATCTGACCAAATTTTGGAGGTACGGAATCGAGGGGGAGACAGATGGTGACGGATTCGGAGCTCAGGTGGGACTGGAAGGTCCACGGGAAGGATCTGTTCCGCGGGGGTGAACCCACAGCGCACAGTGCAGCGTGGCCAGCGCAGCACGGCCAGCGCAGCGGAGCAGAAGAGATCCGAGAAACCTGAGTGGTGGGCGGAACCAGAGGAGCGGCACCCGGGGTGGGAGACAAGCCGAACCGAGTCAGTGAGAGCCGCGGAGCGCCAGATATCAGCGCAGCAGCTCCTGAGACCTTCAGCCCGAAGATCAAACTTTGGTAAGTCACTTACTTGAACTTCCGGGAGCCAGGATGGCGGAGTGATCAGCTAATGCTCTCTCCTTCCCCCTTGATGACTGTGAAAGAACCATAAAATATCTCCCCAGAAAAATCCCAGATCAGTAGAATTAGAAGAAGGAGACCAATAGTCTCATAACACCTGAGACGAGGAAAATAGCTAAGGGGGATTCCTCATACGGTGGCAGAGGCAAACCTGAAGGACAGAGGACCCAGGGCAGAGGAAATTTGCACTAGGACCCAGGCAAGCCTCACTGCCAGGAGAGGAGCCCCAGGAGGGGTGGGAACACGCATTAGCATCTAGGCGTGCCTCAGCTGTCCAGGGGAATCAGAAAGACAATAGGGCAGTTGGGATTACCAGCTCCTGAGCTTGCCTTTGCCTCAATTCAGCTGAGATCTCCTGGGACCAGACCACTCCTCCCCCACACTTAACAAGCTAAACCCAGGGCTGATCAGGGAAACACCAAACAAAAACCTGCTTTTAGCTTTTTCACACATCAGCTCAGCAAAAAGTTCTCTAGCTTCTGACTGAAGGAACCAGAAGCCACAACACTCAATCAAAATCATGAACAGGAAAAAGAAGAGGGCCGAAAGAACCATAGAATCTTTCTATGGGGATAAGGACCAAAACACAAACCCCAAAGAGGTCACAGCTGAGACTGTACTTCCATCTGAGACTTCAGAAGGGACTATGAACTACTCGCAAGCACAAGCAGCTCTCCTGGAACAGCTGAAGAAGGAAATAGAAGATAAACTGGCCAATGATTTTAAAATTATTAAGAAAGAATTCACTGATGAGAACATCTCCTTGAAAAGGAAAATTGAATAAATGGAAAAAGAAGACAAAAATTAACTGGAGAAAATAAATTCCTGAAAGGCCAAATGGAAAAGGAAGTACAAAAATTAACTGGAGAAAATAGCTTCTTAAAAGGAAAAATTGGGCAGATGGAAAAAGAGATACAAAAGTTAACAGAAGAAAACAATTTGATGAAGATTGGAATTGGGCAAGTAGAAACTAACGACTCAATGAGACAGCAAGAATCAGTCAAACAAAATCTAAAGAATGAAAAGATAGAAGAAAATGTAAAATATCTAATTGGAAAAACAACTGACCTGGAAAATAGATCCAGAAGAGAAAACTTAAGAATGATTAGCCTGCCAGAAACCCAGGATGGAGAAAAGAGCCTGGACAATATCTTCCAGGAAATCATCAAGGAAAACTGCCCAGAAGTACTAGATTCAGAGGGCAAAATAGTCATCGAAAGAATCCACCGTTCCCCTCCTGAAAGGGATCCCAAACTCAAAACCCCAAGAAATATAGTTGCCAAATTCCAGAGCTATCAAGTGAAGGAGAAAATATTACAAGCAGCCAGAAAGAAACAATTTAAATATCAAGGAGATACAATCAGGATTACACAGGACCTTGCAGCTTCTACATTAAAAGATCGAAAGAATTGGAACCCAATATTCTGTAAGGCAAAGGAACTGGGACTGCAACCAAGGATCAACTACCCAGCAAAGTTCAGCATAACATTTCAGGCAAGGAGAAAGTCATTCAACGAAGTAAGGGATTTCCAGAGTTTCCCGACCAAAACGCCAGAACTTAATAGACAATTCGATCTTCAAATGCTGGTCTCAAGAGAATCATAAAAAGGTAAACAGTGTGGGGGGGGAACAACTTGCTACTCAATGAGGGCAAGTTGTTCACCTCCCTATAAGGGAAGATGATATCTGTTTATCTTGAGAACTGTGCGTCTATTAAGAAATATAAAAGGGATAAGCATAGGGGGAACGGGTATAAAGTAAATGATATCATGATAAAAAATGTGATTTAAGTAAGAGAAGGGAGTGTAATAGGAGGTGTGAAAAGGAGGAAGCAGAAAATGGCAAATTACATCACAAGAAGAAGTACAAAATCATAGTAGAGGGAAAGAGGGGAGGGAGAGGAGCATTGTGTGAGAGGTACTCTCATTGGATTTGTTTAAAGGACGGAACAATAAACTTAAGTAGAAAATCCTAACTCGCTCTATAAGCAGTGGGAGGGGAAGGGGGAAGAAAGGGGAGGGAGGCAAAAGGGAGGGAAGAAGCAATAAGAGTAAAGGGGAGTTAAAGGGAGGGGGACTAAAAGAAAGAGGGGAAGGCGGCAAGAGGAGGTGGTGAAAAGTGAATATTAGTGAGGAGGGGAAGGGAGACAGCAGAGCTAAAAGCACAAATGGTGGGAAAGAAGATGGAGGGAAATACACAGATTATAATCATAACTGTGAATGTGAATGGAATGAATTCTCCCATAAAATGGAGACGGATAGCAGAATGGATTAAAAGCCATAATCCAACAATATGCTGCTTACAAGAAACACATTTGAAATGGGGGGATACACATAGGATAAAGGTTAAAGGATGGAGCAGAATATATTGTGCTTCAGCTGATGTAAGAAAGGCAGGAGTAGCAATCCTAATCTCAGACAAAGCAAAAGCAGAAATAGATCTAATCAAAAGGGATAACGATGGAAACTATATCCTGCTAAAAGGCACCATAGACAATGAAGCAATATCATTACTAAACATGTATGCTCCAAGTGGTATAGCATCCAGATTCTTAGAGGAGAGATTGAGGGAGTTAAAGGAAGAAATTGACAGCAAAACTATACTAGTGGGGGACCTCAACCTCCCTCTTTCTGAACTTGATAAATCTAACCTCAAAATAAACAAGAAAGAGGTTAAGGAGGTAAATAAAACTCTAGATAAGGTAGATATGATAGATCTTTGGAGAAAATTGAATGGGAATAGAAAGGAATATACCTTTTTCTCAGCAGTACATGGAACATTTACAAAAACTGACCATATACTAGGACATAAAAATCTCAAAATCCAGTGCAGAAAGGCAGAGATAATCAGTGCATCCTTCTCAGATCATAATGCAATAAAAATTATATGTGATAAAAGGCCATGGAAAGATAAAGCAAAAATCAGTTGGAAACTAAATAATTTAATCCTAAAGAAGGAATGGGTTAAAGAAGAAATCATAGAAACAATCAACAACTTCATTCAAGAGAATGACAATAATGAGACAACCTACCAAATCTTATGGGATACTGCAAAAGCAGTTCTTAAGAGAATGTCACACAGACTTAACATGGATGAAGTTGGGCTGCTAAACTACTAAGCAGAAAGTACTAGAAAGATCACTGACTGTGAGTCAGAAATCCTGAAGTTAGATCCTATGTCCCCATTTTCCGGTGTGAGAGTCTCTTCTCAAGATCTCTCTTTTCTCATATAGAAAAGGAGTTTTAACTAACTTACCTCTATGGTTCCCTCTCCCCACCAAGTTCTATGAATCTCTCCTTTTTTCTCTCCTTTCTTCCCTCTTTTCACATCTCCTTATCAGGAGAGGGAACAGAGAGAAAGAATGGATACAACTATCAACTCTCCTAACTCAACCCTGAACTCCAAAGAGAAGCAAAGCTTTCAGGAACACTTATCCCTGGTCAGACCATATCTGAAGTATTGAAACATAGACACTGGAGGATGTCCAGAGACAGTAGCCAGGATAGGGAAGGACATTGGGTCAGACAATATGAGACTGTTGTTTCAAGACATGTCCAATGCTACATGACCCCATTTGGGGTTTTCTTGGCAGAGGTACTGGAATAGTTGTCCATTTCCTTCTCCAGATCCTTTACAGATGAGGAAATTGAGGCAAACAGGGTGAAGTGATTTGCCCAGGGTCATATAGCTAGTGAGTATCTGAGGCTGGATTTGAACTCAGGAAGATGAGTCTTCCTAACTCCTCTATCCACTGGGCCACCTAGCTAACCACCATATAAGGTTAAGTTGAAACAACTCTGTGTTTAGCACAGAGAAAATAGGGGAGAAGGGGGAACACATATGAGTGCTGGCCTTGAGTATTTCAAGAGTCATGTGGAAAAGCTATTAGACTTGTACTCTTTGGATGGAAGATGCAGAGAGGCAAACTGAGGTTTGATACCAAGAGAACTGTCCAAAAGTAGAAGGGGCTGTCTCGAAGAAGAGGGGCCTCCTCCTCATTGGGGAGCTTCAGGTAGGTGCAGATTGGCCACTTGTTAGACACGTTAGAGGGGAGCTTCCTTAATGAATATGAGTTGGATGAGATGCCTATGGCAGTGCTTTCCAAATCTATATGCTGTGGTTCTATAATGGTGTGATTTGGGGAAGTACAGACTCTGACCTTTCCCTAGCACTGGCATCTCTATTGCACAGCAAATGTTGGAGTGTTCAAGTAGGCCTGACAGAAAAGGGGCTGGAAAGTGAATGACATGAGAATCAACAACCATGTCAACCACCCACAGTATCCCAAGCACCATTCTTGGTATTTGGACAGACAAAATGCAGCAGAGCAGCACAGAAAACCGACAAGCAGATTCTGGGAATCAGCTTGGTTCACAAGTATAGAAATTTCTTCATTGATATTAAATTCATCATTGGGTCTATAAGAATGAAGAAAACCCTGAAAAAATGTCCTTTTCCTTCCACAATAATCCTTCTCACTGCACTGTTCAGGACAGTGCTGTCCCTTTCAAAGGTTCTGAACCTTTGTTCGGTATCATGAAGCTCTTCAGCAGTCTGATGATGCCTTCTCAGAATCATTTTGTAAATTTATAAAATATGCAAAATGACAAAGGAAAAGAGATTACATTGAAATACAGTCATCAACTTTCTTTCTTTAAGTCCATAGACATCAGAAAGCCTCTGCCTAGGCTGCCTTTCCCCTTCCCCACTGCTGCCAGGGAAAACCCTAGGCTGTTCATTCATACTAATCAATCTGAGTGAATTCTAGGGTCCCAGGTGGAGAGGGAGCTGTCACGTGGATGACTGAGCTCCTTTCGCTCCTTTTCATTTTACTTTCAAATGAGTGTGGGAGACCATGAATCATGTCTAGTCCCAAGGACATGAAAATTAAAAACTCCTCGTCCCAGTATCATTGAACCCCTGGGACCAGGTTTGTTTTCTTAAAAGATGAAGTCTAAGAAGACATGCCACAAGGGAGCAGAAGCTAGGGTACAATGAGATCTCCTCCCTAAGGGAAAGGTCAAATAATAATTCCAATGCTTACATGGCAGAATTGGAATTTTCCTGGCTTATTGATCAACAACAGCAATATTTAAGGAAAGAAAGAAAAAGAAAAGCACATTTGGGGAGCAAGTGCTGGGGAAGGATCTCTGCAGACCAGATGGAGGGAAGACTCCAGACTCTTGATGTATGAGCTTCCAGGAAATGTAGTCATCCAGCATGGGTTCCACCTGTCCTGGATGGGCTTTTGGGAGAGGGAGAGGATGGAGGAAAGACAAGGGAATGGGGCAGGAATGGAGAAGAGTGAGACACAGACAGGGTGAGATTCTGAGAGCTGGATTTGAGTGGAGATGTGTGCAGAGAGAAATAGAAGCTGAACTGGTGCGTTAGAAGCTGTATTTGAGGAGAATGGGCTTCCTTGGCTGCTGCCTTCACCTTCCAGGACTCTGATGAAAGGTGAGGCTGGCTCCACTATTTATTGCCAGGAGATTTTTAAAGGACCTTCAGTTCCCCTCCTGGGTCCTTTTTTAATCTCCCTTCCCCCTCTTCTCCTCTGCCCAGCTGAGCAAAGATTTACTCAAAGGTTTCTCTGTTCTTTATTTCATTTCATAATTCCTGATTTAATTAATAATTTAAAGCCAGCTCACCCTACATAAAAATTTGATCGATCCTAACTGTCCCTGGATGTGATTCATTATTATCAGAGAGAAAAGAGTCGGTGAATAGCTTGTGGTGGATAAAAACAAAAAAGTAACAGAGGTTCAAGTCTTGGTACACAGTACCACACTTTCTCCTGGCTGGGGGCTTGAGACAAATGGGAATGAATCTCAATGAACTTTGATTTATGAATGATTCTATAAGCTTCCTAACAGCAGAAAAAGATTAAAAATCTTAAGTCCAGACCAGTAAATGTAGACAAGGACTGAGCCATTAGTGAGCATGTTTAAGTGGGGGAAAGAAGCTTCATAAAAGGACACAATTAACAAAGAGAAATTGGCAAACAATTAACATAGGGGAATTTCACTACCCCCACCACCACCATTGTGACTGGTGGATGGAAGGAATGCGGTGACCTCCCCCTAGTCAGCTAGGGGAGGGGTTGGGAAAGAGTGACTCCACCCAGATTCTCAAAGGAAGGGTGGCTAAAAATGGTGGATTTTCCTGTGTCACTATCCACTTCTAGCAGCTAGATACCATGCCCACTTCTGTACTGCCCATCTCACCCTGACAGAGGGCTTCTAAGAATTAAGCAGCAATTTCAAGCCTGGAATGTATCCCTGGCTTTCTGAATCCAAGCATTCCTCAAAGCTGACTTCAGATACCACCTAACTTGCAAGGCCTTCTTTACTGCCCCTGCCCCTGACTCCCTTCTGTTTTCTGTTTTATTGATTCCTTTTCTTTAAGTTTACAAAATGCTTATAAAATCAGGTGCCTGTTGCTTATCCACTTAAATCCTTTGGACCTCCCCAGTCTTCTTTGGTTGTTGGGCCTATGGGATAACAAAGTTACCCAGCTCTTCCCAACTTGTGCAGCCTTGGACAAACTCTTCTCTCTGGCCTTCCTTGGGGGTGTCATTAATAAACTGTGGGGTCAGGGCAAGATTAAATCTTAGGTCTTTCCATTCATCTCCCACTCTTTGGGCCCTACCATTCATTCACTGATGCTGTGATGAGAATAAAAAAAGCATGCCCTCTGGTTTCATGGAAGGGACTGTAGTAGGTGACCATGGGGGCCCTATCCCTGCCCTGGCTCCACTACCATCTGTCTTCTCTTCTTTGGTGGCCTGTACTCAAGGACTGGTCTTGCTCTGTCCCCCAGCAATCCTATTGTTAATGGCAGAAATTGTGAGACTGTCTTCTCATAATGGTGACTGCTCTGTGTCTAGACTTTCCTGCCCATTAAAGAAATTCAGAGTGCCCCATACAGTTTACTCAACATGAAGGCTGGCAGGTCTCCATATAGGATTCTGCTGGCTTAATGGTGGAGGTAGTAGAAAGGGCTGGTGTTACTCTGAAGGAGAATGGGGTGAAAGTGAATCTCAAAGTCAGGTAAATAGGAATCAGAGCCCTGGTGGAGATACTGGTGCTGGAATACAGTCAGCCCTCTGACTCTGAGAAAACAAGGGAGATTTCCTTGTGTCGTATTGGAATCAAAAGTGCTAACATTACACTGCTCAGTTTTTCATAAATTCGTTTGATCTGGGTACTCTAGATACCACTCCTTACTCATCCACAGTACATGCCTGTCCAAGTGGACTCAATCAGAGGACTACCCAACCAACTGAGCATCATTGTTTGGAAGGTAGACTTTTTTTATCCAGGCAGAATTTTTTCCTGTGTAGATTACTACAATGAGTCTATGCATAGCCATAGATCTACCTGAAGAAGCTCTCTAATATGCCAGGAGAACAGATGGTATTGGTGCCATTTATATTGTGAAGTAACCCTCATATTTAATGGGAACACTAGCTAAATGGGATGATACTTTGGGTCAGTTGTACCAAACTCAAACAGAAACAGATCCCTGACAACAAAAGCTTAATTAACTTAGAAAACCACAGATTAACATTACTTATGTTAACATGTTAAATTATTACACATTTCTCAATGACATTTTAATCTGTTGGGGAAACAAAGGAGTTTTGCCTGCCAGCAGATTCAAATTTGACATCTTTGCTTTAGACCAAGCTGATCTCATGCACCAGTGCCCTTACTATTAATACTAATACTCTCATTGTAAAGCACAGAATAGAATCGAGCGCATTTCAAGGCAACAGAAAATGCAAGCTTGGGGCTGAGGAATGTGTAGCCAGACTAGGCCCCTTCACAGGTAGAATCAGTGGGCTACTCTGGTAGCCTCACTGGAGCTGGGGACGACATGCCCATTGCACTAGACTCCATGAACTATTTGGTCCCAGGAGGAAGGCCTCTGTACCACATGTAAAACTTCTCTGGAAGGCTCCTAGGATGGCAAACACAAGAGGAGAGGATAGCATCTTGGAGATCTGGACCACTTGGGTGGGGGTCCTCCAGTCCACCTCTTGTACAATAGCCCAGCTCTCCAGAACAGTTTGGGGAATGCAGGTACAGTCGAAAAAGAAAGCTTCCAACGTCCAATTCTAGTTCCCAGGGAGTCTCTTGCGAGGTAGCTGATAGGTGTGAAATTTTCTTAACCTACAGAAATAGGCTACACAATATTTACTATGTCCTTGTATAAACTTCCTGATCACGAAGCCCAAGTTCCTTAAAAATCATTGATGGGTAATCTCTGTAGCTGACGAATTGCCAACATAAACTTCCGCGTTTCCACAAGCAAATCCCTGTCACTCGGCCATTTGCTCCATGGCTCTCTGTCAACATTGTTTGTTGTGTTCAAGCTTCTGTGGCAAATGAAGGATCCTTAGGTTCCGTCGAATCCTCACTCTTTCACAAGCTACATCTAGAGATAAGCTGCTATCAATTACATTCAATAAAAGTCACTGTTGTCTACCTATGTGATCTCCATTCATCTTTAAGTCTGAGATCATTAAAAATAGTCCTTTGGTATCACTTCTGGTGATGATGACGTGGGTCTGAATTTCCACTCCAATCCCCTCTGTGGCTCTAAACAAGTCTGCAACGCTCAGCCACTTGTTCAAGGCTTCTTTGTCAACACGTTGTTGGTTGAGTTCATGTGGATATTGTTCATGGAGGCCCTCTGAAATACAGAGGTATTGCTTGAATATAAAATTTAATTAAAAACCATGTAACACATCTATCACCCATGACCTCTCTTGCTGAATCCACTAGAATTTTCTCAATTTTTCCTTTAAGAGATCATGAGTTAGTTAAGGGTGGAAACTATGGCACTTTTAAAAATCTTTCCACAGTAAACAGAACGCCATGCCTGGCCCACTGAAGGTACTAAAGAAACGTCTGGTGATACATCAGTGCTTAACTCACTGAATTTTCAATTTTACGATGATTCAGCCAACAAGGAGACCACTCATTTTGGAAATGTTGTGTAATTTTTTTTTAAAAAAAGGACCAAACTTGAGTTTGAGTTGCAATCCTATCCCTTCCCAGCTTTGTGATCTCTGAGCCTTGGTTTCCTCATTTCTAAAATATGGGCCCAGGAACCAGCTAACACCTTTTATGGAGATAAAAGAAACGCCCAGACCCATAAAAGGTAACAACAGGCCCAGAGAGTTGCCTTCATCAGTTCAGAGCAAGTTCATATCAAAGAAATAAGACCTTGTGAATTTGAAACACTAGTGGCCTCTTCAGGGAACCAGTTTCTCAGTTCCCTTCACCCCATAAATGGTCTTTATCAAGGCTTCCTGTTTACAAGGGTCACGCTAGGTTACCTTGGGTTGTGGTTAAAAATAAATCTCATGGACAGAAGTTCAATTATGCCAATGCATAAGCTTGACTAGTTATACTCTGAGCTCAAGTCTGAGACTGAGAAAGTGTTGGAGGCCCCTGAGTCATGCCTTATCCCACAGTGACATCTAGTGTCCGAGTACAGGTTACAGGTGTTTTTACAGACTGGATCCATCATCGTGTTAGAATTCAGCATTTGAAGATTGCTTATAACTTACCTACTATGTGCAGAGTGCTGGGCTGGCACTGAAGAAGATACATTCCTTGTGTTCATGGAGCTCTAAGGCAAAAAGGTAGGTAAAATACCAGTGCTGATAGTGGTAACATATCATGTTACCCAATTGGAACCATATAAAGGGCTCTTGGAGGTCTGAAAGATTGGCATTGAAATCAGTTGGCAAAGTTTCAGAGGCAATGCCAGATTCTCTGCCATTCAGATCAGCAGAGAATAGAACAGTGAGTGAAGCCTTGTGTAACCTGGGCCCTTCCTGCCTCTTCAGACAATCTTCTTAGGCCTTCACCCCTTCCAAGTGCTCAAAGATCTAGTACACTGGCCTTGTACTACATACTCCATCTCCCAACTACCAGGCATTTTCCCTGGCTGTCTCAGAGGCCTGAAACCTTCTCCCTCATCATCTCCACCACCTTGGTTCCCTGGTTTCCCTCCTGTCTCAGCTAAGGTACACCCTTCTGTAAGAAGCTTTTCGTTGTCCTCCTTGATCTTAGTGCCATCCATCATTCAAAGATTGTCTCCCATTGACATAATTGCTATCTTGTATGTATAGTGCTGTTTGCATTTTCTCTCTCCTTCAGACAGTGAACTCCTGGAGATCAGGGACTGTTTTGTTTGCTTTTCTTTGTATCTCAAGCACTTGGCACAGTGCCTGGTACATGGTAAGTGCTTAATTTGACTAAAAACTGATGGAAACAGTGTCTAGGCACCAAATTTGTGGTCACATGACCCTACTGCTGAATTTGAGTCACCCAGCTCTGACAAACTTCCTCCCTGAGGACTGAAAGAAAAGTCAGATGTGATCTCTGCCTCTCTCCAACCTTGGAGGATGGAAGATGTGCTTCACGACTCCAGAGAGATGAGCACTGTCCTGATTTGAAAAATGGGAAGAAGGGGAAAGGCTCCCAAGCCTCAGGCAAATGACCTTGACTTCACTTACTGTGGGGGAGGACTCTTAGAGTATGCTGTTCAAAAGACTGTTATTTTAGTTTATTTGTTTAATGCAGAAAAGAAAGTGGTGATCCCAAGGAGCCAGCATTGCTTCATCACAAACAAGTCCTCAGTGCCTTTTTACTGACTGAGCCCATGGTCTGTCTCCTGACTTTCTCCAAGACTCAGCTCACATCCTAGCTCCTCCATGAGGCCTTCTCCATCCTGAATCCTGCCCATCCCCAATGTCTTTACTCAGAGTCCTTTGCATGTTGTCTCATTAGACCAGAGCTCTTGGGGTCAAGGAACATGTTTTTACCCTTCTTTATATTCCTGGCACTTAGTACGTTGCCTGTCAGATAGTAAGTAATTACTATGCGTTAGCTAATGATGTTAATACCAGATTAATTTCATTTGCTTTTCTCAACAGGATTGTTAGGTTTGTGGGTCAGAATAATAATGCTCTAAAAATGGCATCCTTGAATTTTGTACTTTTCTATAATCTCCTAGGCTGAGCTTGTTGGCAAACTAGAAAGAGATAAGCCAGATGACAGTACAATTGAGTTGATAGGGGGCCTGGTTGAATGGCCAGAGTCATTGTCAGAGGGAATGGGCCAATGTCAATAGAGGGAAGTCTATAGGAAAGTGTCCCATGTATACCTGCGACTACGGTCTTCTTGGTGTTTCTGAGTGCCTTGAATAAAGGCATGAACAGACATCAAATCAAATAAGATGAAATCGAATATGAATAAAACCAAAAGTCAGCTCCAGAAAAATGAAACAAAACAAAACACTCCACAAGTCCAGGGTGAAGTAGCAATGGTTCCACAACAATTCCTCTCAAAAAAAAAAAAAAAGGCAAGAAATCTGGGGCTCTATTGATGCAAACTTATGGCACAGTAACCAAAGAGCTAATACTATTTGGGGCTGCCTTACAAGATGGCCAATGAAAGGGAGATGGAAGCTCCAACAGACTTATCTGTGGTCAGGGCACATTGAGAGGACTATGGTCAGCTCTAGGTGTGACATAGTTTTAAAAAAAAAAAGTCATAGACAAGTCCTATCCATTTCCTCCATAGCTAGGCCAGGAAAACTTGGAAGGCAGCCTTATCCCACAATGACATCTAGTGGCCAAAACACAGGTTGGAGGTATCTCTGCAGAGTGTATGTACCCATAGTATTGGAATCGGTATAAAAGTCAGAAGCAAAATACTTTTGAGAATGGACAGTGAAAAGAGGGTAGGATAAACAGGGGAAAATAGAATGAAAGAGAAATACAAAGTAATCATAACTGTGAAAACATTTATAGCAAGTTTCTCTGATAAAGGCCTCATTTCTCAAATATGTAGAGAACTGAGTCAGATTTATAGAAATAAAAGCCATTCCTCAATTGATAAATGGTCAAATGACATGGACAGTTTTCAGATGAAGTAATCAAAGCTATCTAGTCACATAAAAAAATGCTCTAAATCACAATTGATTACAAAAATGCATATTAAAACAATTTTATCAGATTGGCTTATATAACAGAAAAGGAAAATGACAAAGTGGAGCTGGAGTGAAAATGGGAAAACTGGGACACTAATGCACCATTGGTGAAGTGGTTTACTGACGCAACCATTCTGTAGAGCGATTTGGAACTATGCCCAAAGGGCTATAAAACCATGCATACCATTTGACCAAGCAATATCTCTATTAGGTCTGTATTCCAAAAAGAATTTTCAAAAAGCAAAAATGAAAAGGACCTATGTTTACAAAAATATTTATAGTAGCTCTCTCAGTGGCAGCAAAGAAGTTGAAAGTGAGAGGATGTCCATCAATTAGAGAATGGATGAACAAGTTGTATATAATTGTGATGGAATAATATTGCACTGAATAAAATGGGGCACAGGATGCTCTCAGGAACACCTGAAAAGACTTAGGTGAACAGATGCAAAGTGAAATAAGTAGAACCAAATGAACAGTGTATATATAATAACAGCAATACTGTATGATGATCAGTTGTGAGTGGCTTAGCCATTCTTAGCAATGCAGTGAGCCAAGACAGTTCTGAAGGACTTATGATAAAAATGCTAGCAACCTCCAGAGAAAGAAATGATGCAGTCTGAATACAGATCAAAGCATATTGTTTTCTTTATTTTTCTTTGGGGTTTTTTGTCTATATTTTATTTTATGACATGTTTAACATGGAAATATGCTTTCCATGACTGCACATGTATAACCTATATCAAATTATATGCTTTCTCAATGGGGATAGGAAGAAGAAGGAGGGAGAGAATTTGGAACTCAACATTTTTTAACAAATGTTAAAAATTGTTTTACATATAATTGGGAAAGAAAATATTAAATTTAAAAAACAGTCCAGGTGGTGACAGAAACCACACATACACTGGTGGTTATGTGAATGAAGAGAAAGGGACAGATGCATAAAACGTTGTAGAATTGGAAACGTTAAAATTTAACGACTCTTTGGAAATGTGTGGTGACAGTGAGGAGTTGAAGATGACACTGAGGTGGAGAACCTTGATGAGTAGAAGAATGACAGAAATGGGTAAGTTTGTGGGAAAACATAATGAGTTCTATTTCAGGATATGTTAAGGTTACAGTATCTATGGAACATCCTTTGGGATATAGTCAAAAGCCAATTAGAGGCAGAAAGCTGGAGTTCAGGAGAGAGTCTAGGGATAGATAGATAGAACTAGGAATGATCAACATAGAGAAGATAATTAAACTCATGTAAGCTGATAAAGTTATCAAGAGAGATTGCAGAAAGATATAGAGTGTCAGTCTTCAGGTACACCCAATTTTGAGGGGATATGGATAATGGTCAAGCAAAGATAACTGAGAAAAAATAGTCAGACAGGTAGGAAAACTAAGAAACGTCAATAACTAAAGCCCAGAGAGGAAAGAGTATCCAAGAAGACAAATCAACAGTGTCAAATGCTGCAGAGAAATCAAAATGAAAGACTGAAAAAAGTCTTTAAGATTTAGCAAGTGTTGACTCCAAATGGATAAACAGACCGCCCATTGTCCAAAACCACATGCGACTTCATTCTGCCATGGAGAAATAATTTAAAAGCTCAGCTTGAATGTTTGAAGTTGGTGGTGGGAGAAGAGAAAGGCTGTTCTGTCTCCCACCCCTGGCTGTTGCCAAATTAGGTTTGCCATTGGACCACTCCATGATCTCATGCCACAGTTGTTTAGCAATTACCAGTTGACTCAAATTAATCAATTACCACAGTGAGAAGTGCCTGAAGGAAATATGTGCCACATACAAAGTTGAAAGTCACTTTGAGAAGCCTGAGATGAATTTGTCTTTTGGATTTTCTGAGTAGAAGTACAAAAAGTGTAGGCAGGAAAGTTTAGGAAACTGGAATTTACCATTGCGATGTTCATTAAAAGCTATCTGCCAAGTGTCTCAAAGATAGTATGTAAACTTCTGAGCTATAATCCAGAATAATGTAGCACCCACTGTTGGGCTATTCTCACAAATGGACACTCAGAGGCATAGGTTTAGACTCCTAGATGGATAGTTGCTATTTATTTCAGTTAGGGGTCTAGGGGTCACCCGGAAGGATTAGGGTTTCTAGTACTGTAACGAGCCTCCACTGATGTGCTCCCTTTTTATTATCAGCTAATAGACTCATTTCACTTTTACAAAAGGTATTTACTGCAAGATGTTACAAAAAAATTTCCCCTAAGGAGAGAATATGCTCACCCCCTACACACACAAGATCCATAGTGAGAATAAGCTCAAAATTAGTGCAGATATTAGTAAGGCACACATGTAAAGAATACCTGTTGCTAAAGGGTAAACTCACAACCACTAGTTACTGATCATCTTTTTTCCCTTTTATGGAACTGTCAGGAAATTCTTTTTAAGTGTGACTTTCTGCTGGGCTTTCAGGACTGGTGCCTGGGCTTGTCCACCTGAAAGTTGCTGATGGCTGCTGTTAGTAGCAGGAGTCACTGGAAACAAGAAGTGAACAGATTGCCACAGAATCTAGTCAGTAATGGTGGGACCCCTGAACTTCCCTGGTCTTCTCGGGGCAAGAAAGTGAGTGAAAGTGAGACATTCTTCTCTCTCCCCTAGTCTTTCAATATAACTAGTTCCCAGTGATTTGGCTATAGGTCCTCCATCACTAAACATTTCCAAACTGGATTATTATTTTATACATAGGTCCAGAGGTATGTTTGAGTCTTTCAGTCTATAACAAGATATCTTCTGTGTTTATCCAGTGACCAAAACTTTTAATTACCATCAAATGCATTAAGGATGTGTTAGCACATTTTGAATCATTGCTTTAAAATCTGTACTTTCATTTGAGTCTCACAACAAGGCTATGAGGTCAATCCTCAGAATAATTAACCCCATTTTATAGATTGTAAAACCGAAGCTGCAAAAAAATCACCTAAGATCATACAGCTAACAAGCAGCAAAGGTCATCTTGAAATAAAGTCTAGCATTCTTTTCACTACATCATGTTGTAAAAGCATTCAATTCTTTATTTGTCAAATGCTTTCTAATAAGTTACAGCTATCTGTTGATAAGGGAGATTATCATGTTCACAGTTGTTCAACTATTTCAATTCACTTTACTTACATTCATATTTGCAGATAATCTAGATGAATGTAAGAGAAAGGAAGGGGATTTCTGTGTGATATCAAACAGTCATAAAATAGAAAGAATTCAGAGGTTTAGATAATTTTTCTGTTTTATCTGCAAGTTGGACATTAAGTTAACAAAGAATGAGGAGTTCAGAGGAGTATCAGAGGTCATTCAGTCTATTGTGTATCTGAAAGCAATCCCTCAATGACATCTGAGATAATAAGCTCACTGCAGTGAATGCCTGGACACTTCCCTGCAAGGGAAATAAGAGTTAGCATCTATATAGTACTTTAGAGCTTACAAAACACATTAAGTGTTGTCCAATTTCATCCTCACACAACCCTGGGAAGCTATTGTTATCCTTGTTTACAGATGAGGAAACTGAGACATAGTTAAGTGACTGATCCAGGGTCACAGCTAGTTTGTGTCTAAGGCAGAATTCAGGTCCAGCGTTGTGCCACCTGGGTCACTGTTCACCAAGAAAACAATGATTATTCACAAGATTTTCTTGATATGATGCCAAAATCTGCCTTGCCTTATGATCATGTCCACTCATTTCTCCTATTTCTGCCCTCTGGACCCAAAGAATCACAGTATGATTATCTGAGAAGTGGGAAAATACTCTAACACCAACAGGTCCAACCCAAATGTGACCAAGATTCCCTTTTTCAACAGTATCAACAAGTAGTCAGCCAGGCTTGAGGACATACAATGATGAGAACTCCTAAGAGTCATTTGGAAAAGCATGTTCCATTTTTTCAAATTGCTCTAATGCTTGTGCAATTATTTTCCTCTTTTCTTACATGGATCCTAAATCTGCTACTCTGTCCCTTCCACTGATTCCCACTGCTTCTTCATTTGCTCTCGGGACAAAAAGAAAACCCTTCTTCCTAGTAAATTCTTTAAATATACAAAGGCTGTGATCATATCTTCCTTAAGTTTTCTCTTTTCCACAATACGTATCCTCACTTCCTTCAATCAATCCTCAAGTAACATGGCCCTAGTCCTCTGCCCAGTCTAGGTAGCTTCCAGTGCATCCATATCCTTCAAAAAAATGTGCTGCCCTGCTTACTAATAACTGGCATTTTCATAGCCCTTTCAATTGTGCAATGTGCTTCTCATACAAGTGTATCATCTGATCTTCCTAACCACCCTGGGAGGTAGTTGTGATCATCATCCCCAATGTACAAATGAGACACGTGAAGCTCAGGATGATTAAGGAACTAGCCATGGTCACCAAGCCGGCAAGTGTCAGAAGTGACACTGGAAACCAGATGCCACCTGATTCCAAACCCAGCATTCTTGGACTCGACCATGCTGCTTCTCACATTATAGCATTTAGCTTCTCACACATCACTTCTCAGCCTTTTGGCTAAAATTAAGAGGTATTCTATTACATTGAAAAACCATCACTTTTCTGATCCATTTCTATTGCTCAGGGCTCTGACAAGGCACTGGGGCATTCAAGAAGCTTGTGATAAAGTACATCACCAATTTTAAACATCCAGAATCTTGTGGTTGTACCTTGAATGGGCTCTGGTTTTGCGAGAAAAGTATTGGCTGTGGAAACCTGTGCTACACCATAGCCACTTGGGTTTAAGTCTTTTAATCATGAAGAAATCTCTTGAGGGTGACATGAAAACCTGTTTTTGTTTACTGTCAGGAATTTTAACAGCTTATATTAACCACTGCTACCCCTATTTCCTTACACTGCATTCCTAAAATAGGCTGCTACCTTCATAAAAGATTTTACACTATTCTGGATTCATTTGCTATCCCACATTCTATGCTTAGAGGATTTGGTTTCCCTCTTACATTTTCTTTTTTATCTCTTTTAAAAAAATAATGTAAACTGTTTAAAATTTTTATTCTTTCACATATATATAATACATATTAATATCCCCTGCATTTTAATTTTAAAGAAAATATGTTAATTTTCCAGTTTTCAAATAAAGATGATTGATTTGATCTGTTTTTACTAATATTGATTCATCTTTTCTCTTTTTATTATGACATTTGATGTCACCAACTAGACAACAGTGGTTCATTCTTTACTATTATTCATTTTAGTATTTTTTTAAAATATGTAGATTTTACTACAGACTAAGAACTAAAAATGTCAGAGAGTAGTAGTCGAAGAACGGAGAAGAATAGTCCATAATGTCCAGATTAGGGTAAGGGATAAATTAGTGAGTCAGGAGAGTTGAAGACTTTTATATGGGACATAGATTTTGAGGAAAAAGAGGGAGAGATCTTAGCCCATGGGAATAGGGAGTTATTCTCACATTTTAAAATTAATTTTTATTCTCTATTAATGTCGAAAATATAGTATTTAAGATTAGCTTAGAGTCAATGGGCTCAACTGAAGGTGATACTAATAAAGAAAATTATGTAAAAGATTTCTGACTGGCTATAGATTTTTGAGTGCCAAATTTGCATTCAATTCTAAAATTTTATTAAAAAGCATATAGATTTAACCAAACATTTAAGAAAATGCCATGGTCACAAGTTGGTCTTTCATACAGCTGATATCAGGTAGTGTTCTGCCTATTAAGGAATGCAGAAAGCATGAAGGAAACAGAAACATGTTCCTATTTACAACCTGCAAAACAGTCTGTGATTTCAAACATACCAAAACCTATGAACAAGCCAAGTTTAGTTGAAAAATCTCATATGCTCCCCCTCAGTGATAACAAGGAAAATTCTTATCCTTCTCTTTACCTACTCAAGAAAAGTCACAGGTACATTAATGCCCTATTGTCAGAGCCATGGAGTAGTCTAACTATTCCGGAGAACAATTTGGAACTATGTCCAAAGGGCTATCAAACTGTACATACTCTCACCTGGCAAGACCACTCCTAGGTCTATATCCCAAAGAGATCAAAGAAAAGGTAAAAGGGTGCACAAAGTATTTATAGCAGCCCTTTTTAAGGTGGCAAAGAATTGGAAACTGAAGGGATGCCCATGAAGAAGGGAATGGCTGAACACGTTGTGATACACAATCATGATAGAATACTACTGTGCTGTAAAAAATGATGAGCGGGCAGAAAAACTGGGAAGATTTACGTGAACTGATGCACAGAGAAACCAACAGAACCAAGAGAACCCTGGACACAGTAACAGTAATACTGTGTGAGGACCAACTGTGAATAACTTGGCTATTCTCAGCAATACAATGATCCAAGACAATTCCAAAGGACTCAATAAGAAAAAAAGAAGTCACAGATTGCCTGGGAAAGTCAACAACTAGAAACTAGCGAGATGATATCAGAACAGGTAAAACTGTCTAACAAAGGGAAGTGCGCAGGCAAGGCGAACAAGAAAGTTGATGTTTTAGGACCGAAAGCAGACAAGAGTGATTACATCATAGCTGAAACTGAAACACTCAGAAATGAAGCATTTAAAATGGAAATAGCAACACTTCAAATTATACAGCACCAACTAGTAATTCCATCAATCACAATTAGCCAAATTTCAGAATGAGTACGTTAAAACTGTTAACAACTGTAAAAGTAGACTGAATTTCCAGACCATCTTATCAAATCCGAACCAAAGGTGCAGAGAGATTTTAAATGTAATTGTAGATGAGTTGATGTTGAATCTAATCATTTTAACCATGCAGAGCAAACAACCCAATTGTAAAAAGCAGATAGAGCTAATCAGCTCTATAGGGAAGTAACCAATGAGGCCTCCCAAATAAACCAGCTCCATAGCAGTTGCAGGGGTTTGCCTTTCCTTTATATACAGTTGGGCAATGTGAACATTATAAGAAAACTTTTGTAAAGTTAAACAAGAGTAAAATTAAAAAAGAGAGTTTACTGTGTAAATGTGTTTAATGTGAGTTTGGCTTTAGAGAAGTGCTTTCTCCATTTTGTTATTTAAAACTGCCTCGATGCAGCCCATAACTGCATCTGGGTCATCTCCAGTCCTCCTTGTCTATATCTGGCCACTGAATAGCTCTGGAGGAGACAATGAGGCTGGTGACTTTGCACCGCTCTCCCTAACTTAAATCCAAATCATTTGCAAGTCATGACATCACTTTCCTGATGTCATGATCCTCTTTGGGATTTAAAACAGTCTGTGCAATTAAGCAGTGCAATGCAAAGAGAGAAAGGAAAAAGGGGAAAAACCTCTCCAATCCCACAGATATTTTACAAGTCAGAGAACAAGTCCCCACCACCTTCTAAAAGCTAGCCCCAGGACCCTCCCTTCTCCAGCCCTGTCTTCCTTCAAGCCCAAGGATTTCTGACTCAGTGCCATCCCTTCTACAGCTATGCATACTTTAGTACATAATCATGACAGTCCTGCTGACTCCAGACCCATCTGACAATCCATTTACTCCTGCTGAGATATGGGGTCAATTAAAGTGCTATGAGAACACAGCTCTGAGACTAGGGGGCATTAAATACTGGATCTAGAAGAAGATCAATCTGGAGGGATGTTTTATAAATGCTGGTTTAAGTATATCATAGAAATATAATTATGTCCTGAAGGAGTAGCAGTCATCTGCAACTTTTTTTAAGAAGAAAGATAGTAGGAATCTGTCTTTGAACTGGAGACCTGCTCGCCATGGGTTAAGATGCATGCCTCTGTCCTGTCTAAAAGACTCATTGATGTGAGTATGAGGAATGGATGCATAAACAGGAATTGAAAGGGCTTTTTGTGTGATGACCGCTGCAATGAGCAGACATCTTTTTGCAGAGCATCTTGGGTGAAGCCAAATAGAAAAGGAAACTGTCTGAGGAGACCCAGCTTAAAGTGCCCATCACATTCAGCCCAGTGACACATAAAACAAAATGCCTGGTGCTAAAATGGGCAAGCTTCCAATAAGAAGTGGTTAGCATAATAGACAGACTCTACCAGCGTGGTAAGACTCCGAGACCCACTGGACATGGCCTCCAAGCATTAACCTCCAGAGGCAGAGGTGAGGTGGAAGTGCCCTCTTAGCCACATAACTTAATTGAACACTGGATCCAGTAATACGTGTCCTGAGAAGGACAGGACTAGGGTATGATTTGTACAATGAGAAAATGAATATCCTTAGCATAAGCAGACTTGGGCAGCCAAGTGGTGCAGTAGATAGAGCCCTGGGCTGGGAAGCAGGAAGACTCATCTTTCATGAGTTCAGATCTGGCCTCAGACACTTAGTAGCTTTGTGACCCTAAGCAAGTCACTTAACTCTGTTTGCTTCAGTTCCTCATCTGTAAAATGGACTAGAGAAGAAAATGGCCAACCACTCCAGTGTCTTTGCCAAGAAAGCCCCAAATGGGCTCACCAAAAGTCAGACACAACTGAAAAACAACAAATTAAATAGACTACTCAACCATAGTGGGGGTACCCACAGGCATATTGTTTTATGTGTCACTGGGCCAAATGTGAAGAGCACTTTAAGCTGGGTCTCCCCAAACATTTTCCTTTTCTATTTGGCTTCACCCAAGGTGCTCTGCAAAAAGATGTCTGCTCATCGCAGCTGTCATCACACAAATAGGCAGGACTACACTATAATGCTGCACCTTGGTTAATTGATAGCCAGAAGATATTCCTTGTGCAATTTCAATACAAAATCAAAGGATCTCTGGAAAGTCTGAGGAAAGCACCTGTTCTGACCTTGGAGACCACATGAGGTTCCACACCACAAACTCTTCCAAGGACATGATACCAAACTGACTACAGACTGACACCTCATGGATAAATCTTAATTACCTCCTTGGAAGAATATAGAGGCAGTAAAGCTTTCATCCTACCCCACATCTCATTCCACCTTGAGAACAGTCTGGTCCCCAAGAATGCCTTCAAACTCTTGAATAGAACAATTTAAAAAGATGACAACAGAGAGCTATATCTCTTCTCAAGCAGCCAGTATTGATTCCTTCTATCTTCCCTGAGATATAAGGGCATGGATCTTCTACCACTAATTGTAGCAGAAGATGGAATTGGAGGGTTAGGGTTGTGGTTAGGGTGGTTAGGGCCAGGTGGCTCATGGAATGAAGCTTCTGGCATCAACCAGTGTGGGCCAACTGTCTCACCATTCACTTAGTGATACACTGAGAAACAGAATCAAATATGACACTCAATCAGAAAACCTGTCTATTTATTTACATGGCTTTATGAGAGAATTTGTAAATAAAAGGGCAGTCATATCTAACATCTTGTCCCAGCTACAGGTAATTTCCTGACAACTGTCAACTCAATTAGGTCTCAACTGAGTGGAGACTAAATAATGGTGTCTTGGCCCTACAGCTGAATGACAGGTCAATGGCCTTAGAAAGAGTAGAGAAGAATTTGAAATGTGTACGTAGACATCATTTTAAACAACAGCTGGTCTGTAAACTCAATCAGGGTGTAGTATATTCCATTACCTTGATAGCCACAGCCTCAAAATTCTTCAGGAGAGAAGAATCCTTCACCCAGTTCCCGGACTGCCAATTCTTTCACAGAGCCAGACTGAACTGCTACCCATTGAATGCAGCCAAGGGATTTGGCTCTGGAGACACAGGCTGTCATCCATGAGAGGCGTCAGATGAAATGCTCCTACATGTCCTCTTCCCCTGTGATCCTCAACTAAGTGAGGTTGTTACCTGACAGCATGATGCTATTTTAAATAGACTTGTTAAAGTTATCAAAATGCTATAAAACACAGACTCAGGTAAATTCAACAGTTCCAGGATGGGGAGAGGCATTCCAACCAGAGTTAGTCTTTGACAATAAGAACAGTACCACCACTATTCTAGATATTACCATATCCTTTGAAAATAAATACTTTGCCTTCCAATCACACAGAGCCGATGAGAATGAGAGCTATCAGGCAAGAGTGTCTGGATCAAGGAGGCTACAGGGCAGACTGAAAAGAGCTGACAGTGAGAACCCTAAGAGGATGGGATCCAGCTAATGAGATTTTGTTATCAAAATTAAAGGTTAGAAACACATGTAAAGACTTGCAGGAAATAATGATGAACAGAAGCACGAGAACATTATACACAATAACAGCAAATTGTTTGAAGAACAGCTGAACAAGTTATTTTGAGTACTATAAATACTGTGTATGTGTGTGTGTGTGTGTGTGTGTGTGTGTGTGTGTGTGTGTGTGTGTGTCCCTAGTGGAGGTCTTCTCTAGTTCAGGGTGGGGAGGGAAAGAGAATAAATAAAAATATAAAATATATAAATATATTTAAATATATAAATTAAATAAGTAATGATATAAACTAAAAGTACACAACAGAAAACAGAAGAAAACTCAGAAGGAAGCATAGAAAAGCAAGCTAGTTTTGAAAATAATGTGGAGTATTTATTCCATAGTAGCTTTTTTTTTTAAAGTGAACTGTGTGAAATGGAGATTTGTGGTTTCATATTGAATCCTCTCTTCTTAGTGTGCTGTGTAAATGGAAATTTTTTTCTTTTTTGTGTTTATGTTCAAAAGAACAAAGAAAATTTTTAAAATCAGTTAAAGATTAATCTGAGGTACACTAGCCTGATGAAGAAGCTGATAACACAGGATTCTGTCAGATGGAGCAGGGACATACACATTGAACATTTAAAAGAAATAATCAATACTCAGACTGAGCTTTCAAGAGTACTGTGAGAAGCAATTGTGTCAATTAATTTATGTATAATGTTCTATGATGTCTCCTTGAGATGTATTTTAGGATTGTAATGAACAGTTGCCAAGTTTATTTCTCTAGGTTTTGCATTGCACTTTTAATATTATCAGGTAGCTGGTTATTTATCTCCACACAGTGTAATATGTGATCAAATTTCTTGTAAGCCTGTCCACTTAAACACTGCCTGAATATATCTGGACCAGACTGAAATCAGCCAGGTCAGCATCCCCCACTATCCGTCAGCTTTTCCTCAAAAAACAGTCAAATATCATAGGAACTATGGCTTCTGGTGTATCACACTAATGACTCACAGGGAGGATGTAGTCTACTACATTCACTTTGGTGATAAACACTTTCCTTTCTAAATACTCAGAAAACCATTCTCTTAATACTGTAGTGGAATGTTACAAGGAACTCAAGTCAAGCTCATTGGTCAATAACTTGCTCATTAATTCTGAAACGATCTCCAGAATGTCTCCAATTCAACTTGATTTTACAATAATTACTAACAGTTGTTTAGTGATTAATCATATGAGCTAATTCTTTGTATAGGCTGTCTTGTAGTTCATCTGGGTCAGGTGAATTAAATTCAGCAAGGGCAGATTCTCTATCTGCTCACTTATGGTGGCCTTGTTAACTATTTTTGCTCTGCCCTGCCAAGTCTAAAGATCATCCTTAGTAGAAAAAGAATAAATTAAACAAAAGTAAGTCAAGTAATGTTATTCAATTTAACACTCCATTCATGCTACAATTTTACAGCCATTCCCAATTTTTAAAGTTTCTGTTGATATTTTCTGCTCCTTATAGCGCCACAGTTATCCTCACATCCCTTCCCCTCTCACAGAGTCATCACACAAGATAAACAAAACCTTTTAGAAAGGAAAAAAATGGACACAACCGATCAACACATTGAAAAATTCCTAAAATATGTTCAATGTGTAACACTTGTGGATCTCCCACTTCCACAAAGGGCTAAGAAGTATCTTCTCATATCTCTTCATTTGGATACTGTTTGAGTTTTGTTGTTTTCACACATTTACTTTTGTTTGTTTGTTATTTCATTATTCTTTTGATTAAAATATTGTAGCTAGGGAGGAGCCAAGATGGTGGAGTAGAAAGATTCACATATGCTAGCTCCAAACCCACAGCCCATAAAATACCTATAAAGAGGAACTCCCAACAAATTCTGGAGCAGTGGAATCCACACAACAATGGAGTGGAGATTTCTGTGTCAGAGAGACCTGAAAAACCGACACCAAAGGTCCATCGCACACCAGACCCGGAGCAGACCCCAGCCCTGCCTTGGCCACGCGGCACCACGAGGAGCAGATCTGAGCAGGCTTCAGGGATGGAATCTCCAGCAGCCACGCAGGTCCATCCACCCACAGATGTCAAAGATTAGCGAGAGAGCTGGTTTGGCTCACCAAGAGGGGAGCGAGGTGTCCCCATAGCTCAGGCCCCCTCGGGAGGCAGCAGCAGAGGCAGCAGCAGACAGGAGCTCCCAAAGCAGGAAGGGGCTCAGATCCATTGTTGAAGATCTCTGAATAAACCCCCTGAGGGAACTGAGCCCTATGAGGTGGCCCTGCCCCAACCTGAGCACCTGAACTTAATCTCACACTGAATAGCAGCCCTGCTCCCGCTGAAAGCCCTGAGGCTGGGAAGCAGCATTTGAATCTCAGACCCTAAGCACTAGCTGGGTGGATCTGCAAGTGAGGTGGGTGTGGAAAGGAATCTCAGAAGTCAAGTAACTGGCTGGGAAAATGCCCAGAAAAGGGGAAAAAAGTAAGACCATAGAAGGCTACTCTCTTGGTGAACAGATATTTCCTCCTTTCCTTTGTGATGAGGAAGAACAATGCTTACCATCAGGGAAAGACATAGAAGTCAAGGCTTCTATATCCCAAACATCCGAAATAAATATTCAATGGGCTCAGGCCATGGAAGAGCTCAAAAAGGATTTTGAAAATCAAGTTAGACAGGTGGAGGAAAAACTGGGAAGAGAAATGAGAGAGATGCAAGAAAAGCATTAAAAACGAGTCAAATACCTTGCTAAAGGAGACCCAAAAAAAGGCTGAAGAAAATAACACCTTGAAAAATAGGCTAACTCAATTGGCAAAAGAGGTTCAAAAAGCCAATGAGGAGAAGAATGCTTTCAAAAGCAGAATTAGCCAAATGGAAAAAGAGGTTCAAAAGCTCACTGAAGAAAATAGTTCTTTCAAAATCAGAATGGAACAGGTGGAGGCTAATGACTTTATGAGAAACTAAGAAATCACAAAACAAAACCAAAAGACTAAAAAAATGGAAGAGAATGTGAAATATCTCATTGGAAAAACAACTGACCTGGAAAATAGATCCAGGAGAGACAATTTAAAAATGATGGGACTACCTGAAAGTCACGATCAAAAAAAGAGCCTAGACATCACCTTGCATGAAATTATCAAAGAAAACTGCCCTGATATTCTAGAACCAGAAGGCAAAATAAATATTCAAGGAATCCACCGATCACTGCCTGAAAGAGAAACTCCTAGGAACATTGTGGCCAAATTCCAGAATTCCCAGGTCAAGGAGAAAATATTGCAAGCAGCTAGAAAGAAACAATTCCAGTATTGTGGAAATACAATCAGGATAACTCAAGATCTAGCAGCTTCTACATTAAGGGATCGAAGGGCATGGAATAGGATATTCCAGAAATCAAAGGAACTAGGACTCAAACCAAGAATCACCTACCCAGAAAAACTGAGTATAATACTTCAGGAGAAAACATGGTCTTTCATTGAAATCGAGGACTTTCAAGCATTCTTGATAAAAAGACCAGAGCTGAAAAGAAAATTTGACTTTCAAACACAAGAATGAGAAGAAGCATGAAAAAGTAAACAGCAAAGAGAAGTCATAAGGGACTTACTAAAGTTGAACTGTCTACATTCCTACATGGAAAGACAGCATTTGTAACTGTTGAAACTTTTCAGTATCTGGGTAGTGGGTGGGATTACACACATACACACATGCACGCACACACAGAGACAGAGAGCACAGAGTGAATTGAATAGGATGGGATCCTATCTTAAAAAATGAAGGTAAACAGTGAGAGAGAAATGTATTGGGAGGAGATTAGGTGAAATGGAATGGGGCAAATTATCTCTCATAGAAGAGGCAGGCAGGAGACTTTTTAGTGGAGGGAAAAAGAGTGAAGCTGAGAGAAAAACATGAAGTTTACTCTCATCACATTTGACTAAAGGAAGGAATAAAATGCACACTCATTTTGGTATGAAAACCTATCTTACAATACAGGAAAGTGGGGGAAAAGAGGATATGCAGGGTAGGGGGGATGATGGAAGGGAGGGGAAAAGGAGGAGGAAGCAATTTGAAATCAACACTCTTGGGGAGGCACAGGATCCAAAGAGAGAATAGAAGCAATGGGGGGTAGGATAGGATAGAGGGAAATAGAGTTAGTCTTATACAACACGACTATTATCGAAGTCATTTGCAAAACTTCACATATATGGCCTATATTGAACTGCCTGCCTTCCCAAAGTAAATGGGTGGGGAGGGAGGGATGGGGAGAAGTTGGAACTCAAAGTTTTAGGAACAACTGTCGAGTATTGTTCTTGCTACTAGGAAATGAGAGATACAGTTAATGGGGAATAGAAAGTCATCTGGCCCTACAGGACAAAAGAGAAGATGGGGACAAGGGAAGGGAAGGATGATAGAAGAGAGGGCAGATTGGTGATAGGGAAAATTAGAATGCTCGGTGTATTGGGGTAGGGGGAGGGGATAAATGGGGAGAAAATTTGGAACCCAAAATGTTGTGAAAATGAATGTAAAAAGTTAAATAAATATATTTTAAAAAATAAATAAAAATAAAACATTGTAGCTAGCTGTGTATGTAATTTTCTTGGCTTTGCTTATTTCATCCTGCATCAGTTCATACAGATCTTTCTAGGCTTCCCTGTATTCATTACACATTTCACATCACACACAGTAACATTCCATGACATTCAGGTACCACAGTTTAGCCATTCTTAATCAATGGGCATCTACTTTGTTTCCAGTTCTTAATTCTCACAAAAAGTGATGCTATAAATATTTTAGAGCATATGGGAACAGCTTTCCTTATCAATGACTTCCTTGGGGTATAAGCCAGCAATGGAGTCTATAGTTCAAAGGGTATAGACATTTAATCATTTTATTTTCATAATTCCAAGTTGCTTTCCAAAATGGCTATATCATTTCAGAGTTCTATTAAAAACATATTGGTATCTTTCCACAACCCCTCCAACACTGACTGTTGTCATTTTTGTAATTTTTGCCAATTTGCAGGGTGTGAGTTGTTTTGATTTGCATCTCCCTTGTTATTAGTGATTTGGAGCATTCTTGCATGTGGTTCTGAATACTTTGCAGTTTTTCTCTTGAGAAGTATTTGTTCATATCCTTTGACCATTTATCTGTTGGTGAATGCTGTTAGTTGCACACATAGATATTTATTCATTATTTATGTAGCTTGGATACCAAAGCCTTATTAGAGAAGTTTGATAAAGATTTTTCCCTATTCAACCATTTCTCTGCTTATCCTAGATGTATTAATGTGGTCTGTGCACAAGCTTTTTTAGTTCAAGTAAACAAAGTTAACCTATTTTATCTTTTGTAATAACCTTTATTCTTTTTTATAATTATTTGTTTTCAGTTTTCCACAATCACTTCCGTAAGTTTTAAATTTTCTCCTCCTCCCTCCTTCCCCAAGACAGCATATGGGTTCTACACATACATTCTTATTAAACACATTTTTAACGTTAGTCATGTTGCATAGAAGAATTAAAACAAATGGGAGAAACCATGAGAAAAACCAAAATAAAACATAACAAAAGAAAAGATAGCATGCTTCATTCTACATTCTGATTCTATAGTTCTTTCTGTGGACATGAAAGGTATTCTGCATCACGAGTCCTTTGGAAATGGTTCAGGTCCTTGCATTGCTATGAAGGGCTAAGTTTATCAGATACAGCCCTTGCATGGTGTGGCTCTAACTAAATCACTTTTATTCTTGTTTAGTTATGAATACATCTCCTACCCATATCTGTGATCCAAGTCAGATTGCTGCCATATTGATTTCCAATTTTCCCAGCAATTTTTTTTCTATCACATAGGGAGTTTTTTCCTTGATAATCTATGTTTTCCACTTTGTCACTGAGCTATCCCTCCATTGTTTCACCAATGCCAGATGACTTTGATGACTGTTGCTTTATAATACAGTTTGAGATCTGGAAATGCTATTGCCTTTTCCTTCTTTTTCATTATGTTTTAATTTATAGAATAAAACAAGCATTTCCATAACACAGTACAACAAAAGAGATGACTGTACATCAAACTGTAAATCTGCTATGCACAACTTGCTGTTCCTTCCAAATAGACAACAAAATGATCGTGTGAATATTTTTTCCTTTTTTCTTCCCTCTCCTTCCCTCCTCCCCCACAGAGGCTATTACCATTAGACACAAGAAGGTCTATATATGTAAAATCATTCTCTATATTCTTCTATTTATCAGTTCTTTCTCTAGAGGCAGACAGTTTCTTTCTTCATAGGTTCTTTATGTTAATTTGAGTCTTCATAATAGGCAAAATGACTTAGTCACTCCAAGTTGCTCTTAAAATAATATTGCTGTTGCCGTGTACAACGTTCATCATTTCCCTTATTTTTCTGGATGTTTTGTCTTTTCTGTAAGGTGCCTCCTTGGTAATATGATTGGTCTAGCATTAACAGAAAACTAATTTTGGCGGCGCTGTCGTTTTTATGATATTGGCAAAGCTAAGCCATGAGCGCTGAAGGTTGTTGTTGAGTTGTTTCAGTCACGTCTGACTCTTTCGGATCCCACCGGGGTCTTCTTGGCAGAGACACTGGAGGGGTTGGCCATTTCCTTCTCCTGCTCATTTCACAGATGAGGAAACTGAGGTAGAGAAGGTTAAGTGACTTGCCCAGGGTCATATAACTAGTAACAGTCTGAGGTCACATTCGAACTCAGGAAGTTATATTCTGTTTCTTATATAACTTAATGATTATTATCCTTATATCCCTTCCCCTCCTAGAGTCATCCTGTAAGACAAACAAAAAAATTTTAGAAAGTAAAAAATGAATACAACTGATCAATACATTGAAAAAGTCCTAAAATATGTTTATGTGTAACACTAGTGGACCTCCCAATTCCATGAAGAGTTAAGTATGTGCTAAGATGAGTCTTCCTGACGCCATGCCTGGCATTCTGTGCGCTAGGGCGCCACCTAGCTTCCCTTTACTGACTATTCCCCCTGATGTTTTTTATTTCTTTAAGAGAGCTTTGTAATTGAAGGTACTTGAACCTTTTCTATACTTTAAGAAATTGATCCCTCAGATATTTTATGCATTTTTTAGTTGTCTGGAATGTAATTCCCCCTTTTATTATTTCTTCTGTTTTATTATTGTATAGAAATGCTGATCATTTGAGGATTTATTTTGTAGTCTACAGCTTTGCTGAAGCTATTATTGTCTCAATTAATATCTTTACTTTGGAAATCCTAGGGAATCAGCAAATTATCATATCATCAACAAAGAGGAACAGTTTATCTCCTCTTTACCTGTCTTTATTCCTTTAATTACTTTCTCTTGTTTTATTGCTGTTGCCATAATTTCCGGAATGATATTAAATAATAGTAGAGAGAGTATCATTCATAAAATCCAAAGTTAAGAAATAAGAAGCTCAAGATAGAAACTCAGAAGACAATGACCGGGAATCATCTACAAGCAAAGTCTCAAATAAAAATGCAGATTAGATATAAACCTAACAAGAATTCCTAGAATACTTAAAGAGTTGGTTGGTTTTTCTTAAAGAGGAAAAAAAGCATTTTAAAAATCAAGTAAGAGGTAGAGGGAAAAGTGGGTTAAAAATGAGAGAAGCACAAGAAAACTATGAAAAGACGACTGTTTGATTTTTTTTAAAAGGCACCAAAAATAATAAAGGAAATAATTCCTTAAAAAACAGAATTGATCAAATGATAAAAGATATACAAAAGTTCACTGATAAAAATAATTATTTACGAATTAGAATTGGGAAAGTGAAAAAGATACTGATTTCATAAGACATTAAGAAAAAATAAAACACATTTCTCCCATTCATTGTAATTCTTCTGTGAAACATGACCAATGTGAAAATATGTTTAAGAAGAATGTATGCATACAGCCCATATAAAATTACATGCCATCTTGGGGAGGGAGAGAAGAGAGAGGGGAAGAAAATTTAAAACTTATCCAAGTGATTGTTGAAAATTATAAACTATAAATAAATTAATAAATTTTGGGGGAAAAGAAACAATAAAATGAAGTCAAAAGAATGAAAAAAAAATGTGAAATATCTTACAGGAAAAACTACTGACCTGAAAAATAGATTGAGAAAAGATCATTTGAAAATAATTCAATCACCTAAAAGCTAAGATAAAAGAAAAAAGAACCTAGATATCACATTTCAAGAAAATATAAAGGAAAAATTACCCATGCTACCACACAACCAGAAAGGAAAGTAGAAAGTGAAAGAACTCACTGATCACCTCCTAAAAGAGATTCCAAAATGGGAAAGTCCCAGGAATATTAGGGCCAAATTCCACAGCTCCCATGTCAAGAAGGAAATACTTCAAGTAGTCAGAAAGAAAGGATTCAAATATTGTGGAACCATAGTTAGAAGTAAACAAGATTTAGGAGCTACCACACTGGAAGAGCAGAGGACTTGGAATATAATATTCTAGAGCTAGAATTGTATGTGTGTGCGTGGTGTTCGTCCTTCATTGCCGAAGAAGACCATGCCATCAGAGAATAATGACATGACTTGCACTTGACTTTGTTTTGAGTGAGGGAAGGCTGTGCAGGTCACCAGCCTCACTTCTCCTTCAGAGCCATCTGAATCCAGTGACCAGATATTCATCAGGATGACTGGAGATGACCCAGGATGAGGCAATTGAGGTTAAGTGACTTGCCCAAGGTCACACAACTAGTGAGTGTCAAGTGTCTGAGGTGAGATTTGAACTCAGGTCCTCCTGACTCCTACACTGGCACTCTACCCACTGCACCACCTAACAGCCCCAGAGCTAGAATTACAACCAAGAAAAAAGATGGATATTTCATTCTTAGAATGCTAAAGCATTTGAATTGAATAAGTTTAGTTCTAATATTGATTCAGTGTTTATGGTTCCTTTCAGCATAATATTGTTTCCTGGCTAATCCCTTTTTGTTTTTTTTAATGTTTATTTTTGTTTTGTCAGATAGCATAATGGCAACTTCTGCTATTTTGGATTTACTTAATACATAATAATTCTTCCATCTCCCCAGTTTAATTTGTGTATGTCATTTAAAAAAAATATGTTTCTTGTAAGTATCAGATTGTAGGGTTTTGTTTTCTTATCTAATCTGTCATTCTTGTTTTCTTGGATTGCTTAACCCACTGACATTTAAAGTTATGAATTAAGTTTACATTTTCCTCCATCTGTCTCTAAAATTGTTTTTTTTCCTGCTGTAAACATAGTATTATGTTCTCCCCCTATAAACATAATATTATGTTCCTACAGTTACTGTACTTTAATCTTTCTTTTTAGGTGACCTTGTTCACATAAGCTCTTTTCTCCTTACTCCTGGTCCCCTTTTCTCATTTGTTACCCCTTTAAGGTTTTATTTATCAATTCCTTTTTCTCTCCTGCATTTACCCCTCTTTCTTCCTCTCAAATAGTCTCCCTTTCTCTCCTCCCCTTCAGCTAGTCTTGTTCATTAGTTTTTATTTCATTTCCACTTGCACCCCTTTCCAAAAAGAGTTACTCTCATTCTCTTCATTATCCATTTTCTCTGTTTCCTCTAGATTCCCATTGTCTAATTCATGATCTCTATAATTAGCTAGTCACTTTCTCTTTCCTCCCTATTCTTCATGCAATCAAAGCTTTCAAGGCTTTCATTCTATGCCCTCCCCTCTACGTGTTTTTTTGCTTCTGCCTTGTAGGCCTTGCCCCATGAATTCTCTTTTCCATTTTGCCTCACTTCCAGAATAGTGCCAATTATCTTGTGTTGGAGAAAACACTACCCCATGATAAAGTACCTTCCCCTCTCACAGTAATCTTTACCTTCTCTTACTGATCTTTTTTTCTACATTTACCTGGAAATTTCCTCCCCATGTCCAACCTCTTCTATTCCTCCAGGTGCCCTCACAGGTTCCAACTCCCCCATTTCAGGATAAGCAGATTTTTCAGGCACCAAATCCTGAGCCCTCATCCTGTATATGGTCTTCATCTCCCCTCATCCATAGAAAAATATTCATCAGTGGAACCCTTTCTCACCTCCAAAGCAAATTTTCCTTACTTTCTTTGCCTCTTCAATGTTTCCCACTCCCCTGTAGGCTCTACTCTTTCTAATACCACAGAGGTAACTTTCCCTTAATAGCCTTTGGTGTGATTTTTGCACATCACAAAGTCCTATCAATCTACCTTCTCCACTCTCCTTTCATGTACATGTGCTTGTAACATCATCTCACAAAAACAACACTGACTCACCTGTAGGCAGGGTGTCACCAAGTTCTGTTTATAACACTCCCTTGTCTGCCTTTTCACTGTTATCACTACCAGATTTTCACCTTCACCCATCTCCTCATGTACATTTGGAAAGAAGTTTCTTACTCATCTCTCTGCTGTCTGTTGCATTTGCTGTCCTTATCTGCTTCATTCATACACTTCTGAATTTGCTTTTTTGGCATGTTTGAAAAAATTTTAGAAAGGAAACCAGAACTGGAGAGATTATTTGATTCTCAAACTGTTCTTTATTATTAACTATCTTCTTATGAATAATTAAGCTCAGCTTTGTAGGGTGGGTTACCTGGACTGCATCCTGAGCTTTGCTGATCTTTGGACTACATTATACAATTTTTTTCCCCTTGTGTTGTCTAATGGATCTAGAAGTCTTGCATTATTCAAATATCCTTCCTTTGTATTTGAAAAATCTTTCTCCTGATGGTTTGCAGAACTTCTTGTTTCTGAACTGAATTGTTAAAAGTTAGCCACTCATATATATCTTAGAGTTTGTGGCCTTGAGCATTTTTTCTGGAGGTGTTCTGTGAATTCTTTTCATTGGAATTTCATTTTCTATGTTCAGAAGAACTGGACATGATATTTTTATAATTTCTTCCATCATGGTGTTAAAGTTTTTTGTCCTGTCATGTTCTTCTAGGAGAACTATCATCCTTAGGTTGTCTCTGCATCCTGTCTTCAAGATCAGTATATTTGTTTGAATAGTTAGTACATTTTCTTTTAATGTTATTGGGGGTTTTTTCTTATCTTTTAATCTACCCTCCTGTGTATTTACATTCCCAATTTGTTCCCTTTCCTTTCTTTGGTGAGTCTTATCACTGTAGATCCGAGCTTATCTATTCTACTCATTGTTTTTTACGTGCTGGACATAATTCTACTCTCATACCTCAGGAACAGTGCGTTGCAGTTCCATGTCCTCCTCAAATTCAACAGGATCCTGGGTTAAATCGTTTTCTTTTGTTTTGCAGTATTTATTCATAGATGCCTGAAATCTTTTACTAGATCTGTAAGGCATATTTCCTTGTTACTATTTTTCCTGGCTTAGCTATTTCTGCTCAGTGTTTTTAAGCTTTCTTCTTCCTGAATCTTAAGGAAATTGGACAGGAAAAAAAAAAAGATTGAAATTACCAATCACTCGCTTTCTAGCTCCTTTCCCTATCAGTGGTTTCCTTGGGGACTGGACCACCACAAGTGTCATCAACTCATGACTCCCCAACTTCAATCTTCCCGGGGCGCGGGCCTTCCCCGGGCGCGGGCCTTCCCGGGGCGCGGGCTTTCCAGGGGCGCGGGCCTTCCCCGGACGCGGGCCTTCCCCGGGCGCGGGCCTTCCCGGGACGCGGGCGGGCCTTCCCGGGGCGCGGGCCTTCGCGGGGCGCGGGCGGGCCTTCCCGGGGCGCGGGCCTTCGCGGGGCGCGGGCCTTCCCGGGGCGCGGGCCTTCCCGGGGCGCGGGCCTTCCCGGGACGCGGGCGGGCCTTCCCGGGGCGCGGGCCTTCCCGGGGCGCGGGCCTTCCCGGGACGCGGGCGGGCCTTCCCGGGACGCGGGCGGGCCTTCCCCGGACGCGGGCCTTCCCGGGGCGCGGGCCTTCCCGGGGCGCGGGCCTTCCCGGGACGCGGGCGGGCCTTCCCGGGGCGCGGGCCTTCCCGGGACGCGGGCGGGCCTTCCCGGGACGCGGGCGGGCCTTCCCGGGACGCGGGCGGGCCTTCCCGGGACGCGGGCGGGCCTTCCCGGGGCGCGGGCCTTCGCGGGGCGCGGGCCTTCGCGGGGCGCGGGCCTTCCCGGGGCGCGGGCCTTCGCGGGGCGCGGGCCTTCGCCGGCCTTCCCGGGGCGCGGGCCTTCCCGGGGCGCGGGCCTCCCCGGGGCGCGGGCCTTCCTGGGACGCAGGCCGGGAAGACTGGAGGGGGCGGGGACACTAAATGGCCTAAATGAAAGGCACTTTCAGTCAGGAAGGAGAGAGCCATAAAGAGAGGCGGCGACGACCCGACATCCCCGACCCTAGGAGCGCAGAGAAGTCATCATTAACTAGACTAGCCGGGGCGGTGACTGGAGCCCCACGGGCACAACGAGCCCCGCTGCGGCTCGCCTTCCCCTCGCCCCAATCCTGCTTCGGGGCGCGGCCTGCGCAGAGCCAAGACCCGAGCAGGGTCGCGGCTTTTTGACCACGGACCATTCCACTGTCACGGGGCCAAGGAGGCGGGACCCACCTCAGGGCCGGAGCGCAGGCGCACACGCTCCAGTGAGGAACGGTAGGCCTCAATGCCTTCTGGGAGATGTAGTCCAGGTATCACGTGGGCGCGCCTTCCCCGCGGAGATTCCATTTCCCGAAATGCCTCCAGAGATCTCGCGTCGGAGCCAGATGGCCATTCTAGGCCATCCCGTTCGGCGGGCCGCAGAGCCTGATGCGCTGTGGGTGTAGTTCCGCGGGACAAAGGAATGCCGTGTAGCCGTCGCACCCTAAAGGTCAGACATCCAAGTCTAGGGTCCTGTGGCGGCTCCGAGCTACTGAGGCCTTGGGACGAGGGAGGGAAAAGAGGGAATGAGTGAGTGCGCATGCGCGTCTGGTGTTTCCTTTTCCCCGAAGCCAAGCGCTGAAATCCATGAATGCGCATGCGCCCTCTACCCCACCCCGTCTTCTAAGGTCTATGAATGCGCATGTTTTTCCGCCCTACAACACCATCCCCCAATTGGAGAGATTTATGGGTGTGGCTCAGCTTGCCCCTCCCCATTTCCTTCACTATGCTTCTAGAAGGCCACGCACGGCGCTCAGCAATATACGTATTCTTCCTTGCCCCCTCCCTTCTCAGCCCTGGAAGAAGGGAGGGCGGAGAGAAGCGACTGCACATGTACCCCTGGAGACTCCTCCTACTCTGCAAGCTGATACATTTACGTCAGCGGCAGGCGCCGGTGACGGTGCACGTGCGGGACCGCCTGGTGTCTTCTCTCCTCTCCACCGACCCCTGCACGTGTGATTGGCGCGGTGTTCTCCAGTTCTGCTCCCACCTCCCGAGGCAGGGGCAAAGTAGAAGGGTGAGTTAGCCTGAGTCCCTCGGTGAAAGATCATACTTAAATTTACGTTCGCCATCCAGTGTGCATTTGGCAGCTGGCCCCGGTCTGTAATCGCGAGGATCTGTGTTCAAATCCCTAGATACTTACACAGATGGCTGTGTAGCCTCTGTACAATGGCCTCATAACAGTATCTACTTTGAAGGGCTGTTGTGAGGAACAAATTAGGCGACCTGTGTGTAGTGCTTTGCCAACTTTAAAATGCTCTACTAGTCCTTGTTGTGACAATAAATAGTAATACTTTGAGACCGCTGAGTGACTGAGCTTCTGTTTGTGCTGAGTCCTACAGTAGGTTACATGCCCTCGCCCTGACTCTCACTCCTCCCCACCTTGGGTGGCACATGGTGCCTTTCTGGTTTCTTGCATGACTGAGGCTTGTGGCTATCTTGGTGTTCCCTAAGTAACAATGTGTGGCTGAGTTCTGGGCCCCTCCTGCCGCCCCCACTCATTCTTGGGCATGGCCAGCTCTTAACAGAGTCCAACAAGGTCCCGCCTGGAATGCCAGAGGTAGATGTCCCAGCTGGGGACAAGGATCCGAGCCCCACAGTGCAGGTCCCAGGTCCAGTTGTACTGCTTTGGAGCCCACAAGGCCCAACCTCACTGTTCTTTCACCACAGCTTCAGGGAACTGCCTCATAGAAAGAAGCCTATTCTGCAGTTTCTGGGGATGCAGCAAGTCTTGACCATCTGGTGGGGTCAAGTGGATTGGTGTGAAGTCACAGTGGTCAGCAAGCATGGAGGGAGTGACCTTGGGAGACTTGGCCTTCACCTCTGGGGAGAGAGGTGAGCCTTATTGAAGGGGGGGACCTACCTAGTGTGTAAGACAAGGAAAGAGGCGCCCAAGGGGAGGGTTGTAAGGGGATGGCCCAGAAGGGAAGGGAAGGATGAAAAGACCAGCTGCCCCAGTTTCCTCTTCTTTGGATCACTCAGTACACACTGTTGCCTGACCTAGGTTCATTGGTCCTTCCAAGCAGTCAGTAAACATTTAGAAAGTGCAGTTGCCAAGGGAAAGGACTAGGGACCCACTGAAGGAGAAACTGTTCTCTATGTACTTTGGTAAGGCATAGTTTCATTCCCTCCTTCAGCAGCAAGGAACAGCTCAGGAGGAAGGTCACATAGCTGAAGGATGGGGGGACCTGGGATGCAGGACAGAGCTCACAAGGGCTGGGGAGGAAGGGTGTCCAGAGCGCATGTGAGGCCTTGCTCAGGGTCCATCCCCCCAGGACTTCTTTGTTCTTGTCCAGATAAGCTTCTTCAAGACTCTCCCCTTCCCCAGAACAAGAGAATAGAGGAAGAGGAGGGAATGACTGGTGGGTTCCTCATGTCCAGGACTCAGGTAAGTTCTCATCCATGTATCACTTTGTGCCACAGCATTTCTCAGTGCATGCATCATTTCCTTCCCTTCCCTTCAATGATCAGTTAGTCTCAGAGCAATTATTATGTATTTGCTGTATACCAGGCACTGTGCCAACTATTGGGGATACAGAGAAAGGTACAAGACAGTCCCTGCCTGCCAGAAGCTCACAATCTACTAGAGGACATAACATGCAAACAACCCTGTACGTACAAGATACGTGCAGGGTAAATTGGGAATACTGTCAGAGAGAAGACCCTGGCCTTAACGGGGACTGGGAAAGCCTTCTTTCAGGAGGCACGATCATCACGGAGACCTGGAGGAAGCCTTGAGGCAGAGAAGAGGAGGGAGAGCATGCCTGGTTTGGAGGGTGGAATGTGGAAATGTGTTTAATATGATTGTGCATATATAGACTGTATCAAACTGCTTGCTGTCTTGGAGAAAAACCAGAAGTGAATGTTGAAAACTATCTTTACTTGTAATTGGAAAAAAAAATACTATTAAGTGGGTGGAAGAGGGAAGCCTTCATTACAAACCTCTATAGTAAACAGCTCTTCACTGGCCATTCCTGAGAATCCATGTTGGTCTTTGTATTGGAGTTCAACATCTCTGTGGCAGGGGTGGCAATGTGTGTCATCTTCAGCCTTCCAGACTCATGATCTCTCATTTTATTGGGCAGCGTTCTAAAATCTCTCCAGGTGGCTTTCCTCTGTGACAGTGTGATCATTCTGTAAATCCTGGACCTGCTCACTTCATCCTTTATCAGGTCCCAGGTCTTCCCAGGTTCCCCTTCAACTGACCATTTCTTCATTTCTCATGGCACAGTAATAGGCCACTACATTCATACGTCATCATTTGTTTAGCTGTTCCCCAGTAGGGGATTTTCCCCTTAGTTTCTTATTTTTGACCACTATGGAAAGAACTGTTATAAATATTTTTCAAAATATAGGCCCTTTCTCTCTTTCTTTTGGCTCTTCCAGCTCACATCTCCACCAAGAATGAATGCCTATGCCTGTTTGTCGCCAGCCCCTCCAGCATTGTCAGTTTTCTCTTTTGTCAGTTATGCCAGCAAAGGAACATCTTCTTACCCCATCCTTTTTTTTGTAATGTTTAAATCAAAGAATACTTCCATCTCTGAAAATCTGAACTTCCTAGTCGATGAGAGGACAATGGAAAGACATGTTATGGGTATAAATAAGCTGTACTACATTACCAATGAATACTTGTAGATAGAGGGAACATCATGGAAAATGTTGACAGGTCTTTTAGGGAGGATGAGGGCTAAGATTAGATGCACAGCCTCTGGTTGTTTATTCCCTCTTCTGAGGAGCCCCAATAGCCCCAGGATTTGGTGGCTGTCCCCATCCCTCCACCTTCCTCCTCCCACCCCCAAGGTTTCTTTGTTGGTTTGGTTTGCTTTTCTGGGAAGATGGAGGCAAGACTCACAGAGGCTAACCTGGGCTGCCATTTTCACTATTAGAAAGAGTGCCCTCATCAGAATGGTCACAGGTCTAATTGAAGGACTAGATGAAATATCTCCCTCAGAACTTAGAAAATAATGACTACCATGAAGTGGGTTTGGATTTGCACTATTTAAGGTTGTAATTATGTGAAATATAATGATTGTTTCTAACCTAATGGAAATATGCAGTGTGAATTTTAAGAATGGGATCACAACCTAGCTGTGCAATGTAGTGACCCATGGCAAACAACTGTGCACCTTTAGTGGTCAGAAAATGGAGAGAACTCTTAACATGACATACCTTTTGTGGATTACTGCTTCCTAATTAAATCTATGAGCAGTATGTTGATCCCTAATGGAGGATGATTACCCTAATATAACTGGTTAGAAGTGTGAGTGTGGATATCCTTGTCAGAACACGTTTCAATACTGGAGGATGATTGCTTTGAACATAGTTGGCTATCAGGAGGGTGAGCACCACTATCAATATTGGGTAAAGTTTGTGATTTTCTTAGGGTTCATTTGTGGAGAGAATTAAAACTGTCAGCTTGCTATGTAGTCTAGTATAAGAGCAGGCACATGATGAGTACATCACCAAGAAATGTTTGGCTCCATGGTCCCTGGCTAAGCAGGTATGTATTTGTTTCAGGAATTGGTATCATTCAGGGATGTTGCCATATATTTCACCCAAGAGGAATGGAGGCATCTTCATCCAACTCAGAAGGACCTGTACTGGCATGTAATGCTGGAGAACTATGAGAACCTTGTCTCACTAGGTAAGCAGGCCTCTGGCCTTGGACTCAACCTCTGGCTTTGAGGGGACCAAAGAGCTTAACTGATGTTGGGATGGCTCAGCAAGGCCATTTAAGAGCTCAGGATGCAGGGAGAATCCCAATCCCAAATGATGTAAGTCCCTTGGCTTCTATGCTGCCTGCAACTTGTTAAAAAAGATTCTGGCTAAAAACCCAGGATTGTTGGGAAACAGCTTGCCCCAGGCAGGCTTTCCCTGTGTTCCCTCTCTCTCCCTCAAAGATGTCTCCAGGCTCTTAGCCTGAAATTCCTTTGCATGGATTTCACTCTCCCTGGACTGGACTCCCCATGAGACAAAAAGAAACTATCTTAGCTAAACTTGGTATCTCCCTGGGCAATTCTTATAGCATGCAGTAAGTACCAAATAAATGATTGATAAAATGAAAACACACACACAGAGTCCAAGGAAAGATTTTTAAGATCTAATCACGGCTCCCTGTTGCCTCTAGGATAAAATATACCTTTCCATGTCTGCTACACATTACTCACCATCATGCCATTGCCATAGTAACGATAATGACAGTAACAACTAGCATTCCATAGCTCTAAGTTTCACAATGGGCTTTCTCTACCTGTGTTACCATATTGAATTTTCACAAAACCCTGATCAAGGTAAGTACTATTGTTAGCCTCAGTTTCCTCATGTGTAAAGTTAGAATGAGAGAGGTTAAGTCATTAACCCAAGGTCATTCACAGTAAGTATCTGAACCTGAATTTGAACTCAAGTCTTCCTGACTCTGGACCCAGCCCTCCAGGCCACCTCTTGGTTGTCTGACTTACAGGCCTTGTTGCCTTACCTCATTAGGACATTCTGCCTCCTTTCTCCATGCTTTTGTAGAACTCAGCTCATGTCACCTCCTAAATGAGACCTTCCCTGATCTCTACAGCTGCTACTGACTCTCTCCTGAAATTATCTTTCTTTCTGTTCTCCAAAGTTTGTATTGACTTCTGTACATACATGTTTCCTTTGATAGAATGGAAGAATGCCTTGGGAGCATTGGTTAGTCACAGTACCTAGATATAATTAGTCCTTAATAAATGCCTGTTGATGGTCTGATTGAGATAACTGGATTTCAGCTGAGACGCATAGAAAGGGTCTTACCTTCTTAGCACAGAGTAGGTTGAATAAACCACCTTTATTTCTGACTCTAAATGAGCTCTTTAACCTGTTCTCCCTTGGAATACAAAACAGTCTTTTCTTCAGAGAGCTTTTATACTTTCCATGAATAGAGTTGCATTCTTAAATAGCTTTGTCCCCCAGCACCTTCCCACTTCTCTTCCTACTTCTAGGAATTCCTGTTTCTAAATTGGATGTACTTTCCCTCATGGAGAGAGGAAATGCATCATGGAAACCAGAAGGAGAAAAAAGCCCACACAGCTCTTGTCCAGGTGAGTTCATCATGGCACCTAACACCCTGATTGAGCATGTAGGGGGATGCATCTCATCACTGTTGGACAAGCCCCAAGGCCTGCGGGGAAGACCTAGATTCCCTCTTTCATGTGAGCTTCATCTGTACTCTGGAACATTCCTTTCTCAGGGAATAAGGTATGCTTTTTATTTTTTGGTTGGATTTTGAAACAAACATTTGAAGTTTAATAATCATCAATAAAAGCAAATATTCAGACACCTGTAAAATAAAGATCATGAATCAAAATGTCCATTTACTTCACTTTCCATACTTTTTAAGCGTAGAGGACTCTAACAGAGCTCTGTGTGTGTATGAGAGAGAGGAGGGGAGAAGATTGAGACACACACAGAGTCTATCATGGATAAGACAGAATCTAGAACTGGTTCTAAATTAGGACCTTTTTTCATATCATAATCAACAGGAGATAGTGACTTATTAAAAATTTCTTTCAGATTCCTTTAGTGAGAAGATCTGGTTTGAAACCTTCAACTCAAGTCTGATACAAGACACTTATATAGGAGTGTCATCCAAGAAAAGACTGCCAAAGAATAGTCCCTGGCTATCCAAGCAGAGAGAAGCTGGAAGACATGACATCAGTTCAGAGGAAGGAAAGATAAGCTGGGAGAGACCGTCCAGACAAGTAACAATCACTCACCGAACAACTTTTAAGAAAGGGAGTGCGCCTCCGTGTAATGCATTTGGGAGGCCTTATCATTTAGGATCAATCTTTGATGCCCTATTGAAAGAAACTGTAGGGGAAAATATCCATAAATATGTGACACTTGGGAAGAGCTTCAAGGATTTTTCAGATCTAATTCCATGTAATATACTCCCCTTAGGGAAAAACCCTTCTAAGTATAAACAATGGAAGAAACCTTTCAATTACCACTCAGACCTAACTAAATTTTGTAGAACACATGCTGGAGAAAAGCTACAAGAACACAACGAATGTGGTGAAGCCTTTCCCAGAAGATCAGATCTTGTTGGACAACAGACATTTCATGCTGGCAAGAAACAAGACCCATGTAATAAATATGGAAAAATCTTGAGCCACAGGGGAAGCGTGACTAAGCATAAGAGAACTTATGTTGGAGTGAAACCCTTTCAGTGTAACGAATGTAGGAAAGCCTTCAGTCAGAGAGAACAACTCATTTATCATCAGAGAACTCATACTGGAGAGAAACCCTTTAAATGTACTGAATGTGAGAAAGCCTTCAGCCAGCAAGGAAACTTAATTACACATCAAAGAACTCATACTGGAGTCAAACCCTTTGAATGCAATGATTGTCAAAAAGCCTTTAGCCAGAGAGGATACCTCGTTTATCATCAAAGAATTCATACTGGAGAGAAACCTTTTGAATGTAGGGAATGTGGGAAAGGCTTCAGCCGAAGAACTATCCTTATTACTCATCTGAGAACTCATACTGGAGAGAAACCCTTTAAATGTACTGAATGTGAGAAAGCCTTCAGCCGGCGAGGAAACCTTATTAGACATCAAAGAACTCATACTGGAGTCAAACCCTTTAAATGCAATGATTGTCAAAAAGCCTTTAGCCAGAGAGGATACCTCGTTTATCATCAAAGAATTCATACTGGAGAGAAACCTTTTGAATGTAGGGAATGTGGGAAAGGCTTCAGCCGAAGAGCTATCCTTATTACTCATCTGAGAACTCATACTGGAGAGAGACCCTTTGCATGTAATCAGTGCGAGAAAGCATTCACTGAAAGGGCAAGCCTAATTACCCACCAAAGAATTCATACTGGAGAGAAACCTTTTACATGTAATGAATGTGGGAAAGGTTTCAGTCGAAAAGGATACCTTATTACCCATGAGAGAAGCCACAGTAGAGTGAAATCTTTTGCATGTAATGAATGTGGGAAAGCCTTCAATGAAAGAAGAGACCTTATTACTCATCGAAGAACTCATACTGGAGTGAAACCCTTTGAATGTAAAGAATGTAGGAAAGCCTTCAGTCAGAGGGCACACCTCATTTGTCATCAAAGAATTCATACTGGAGAGAAACCCTTTGAATGTAGTAAATGTGGAAAAGGCTTCAGCCAGAAGGGACACCTTCTTAGACATCAGAGAACACATACTGAAGTGAAGCCTTTACAAGGCAGTGATAGAGGCAAAACTTTTGGTGGGAAGACAAACCTCATTTGTCATCAGAAAATTCAGACCAAGGAAGGGATATCTTATTAAACATCAGAGAACGCATAAGAAATTGAAACATCCTGAGCCAATTTTTTCACCAAGAACATATTCTGCCAAAGTTGATGTCTTTTGATTGAGGGATAGCTAATAAATTTTGGTACCTAAATATAGAATATTATTTTGTTGCCAGAAACACTGAATATTGTCAAATCCTGAAGTATATCAAACTCATGAGTGGAGGAATAGAGCATTTTTAATCAAGATAACAGGGTAGCAAATTTGCCACCTTGGGGGATATCTCCGTAGCAGACTCACAGGGAAAGGTTCTTATACTTTAGGAGAAAAGGGGAACAGGGTCCCCGCTTAGATAACGAGGCACCCTCTCCAGCCATCCTCAGCAGTCCAAGCAAGGAAACCCATTTCATTGTGTCCTTGTTCGCAAGAAGCTCATAATTTGGGGGGAGACAACACTCACATGACTACATATGACCTAGATACATATGGCATAAATTTTTGATAATGTTAAAGGGAAGGTGGAAACATGTAGGGGAATCAGGAAAGGGTCATCACAGAAGCTGAGATATTTATTGGTGAAATAAAAGACAGAGACTTGTTTTCCCCACTGAAGTTCATGCATCTTCTGAAATTTCCACTGACTACCAGGTTAAGAACCCAGGCATAGAGGAAAAACTGTAAAGAGGATACCAGCTCTGTGTTCCCCTGTCTGTGAAATCATCAAGAAACTCATTTTCTAAAAGCTTATTTGAAAGAATGACACCGAGGAAGATCGGTTCAGATTTTTTAAATAATTAATCCTGTGACTTTTATTCCCCAGAGAGGCCTATTATCCCTATTGCAATCGAAGAATGTGCTTTAATCATAGATTTGTAACAATTTACCTAAGTTACCAGAATGATGCATCTGGTTCCAGCACCTGCAGACATTCATCCCAAATGGATAATAGACGAATAAACAACAAGCCTTGGGGGTCCTCACAAAGCCTCAAGCCCGCTGGTTTGGAGGCCCCAGAACCACTCCCCTTAGTGTATTCTCTCTCCCAATTAGAGTTCCATGAAGGTAGGGACTGTCGGAACAACCATCACAACCTTCCCTATACCTTTGGGTGCTCCCAGTGCCATCTCCAGTCATCCTGATCTATAACCGGCCACTGGACCCGGATGACTCCGGAGGAGAAAGTGACTTTGCACTGCCCTCCCTCAAATCCAAATCATCTGCATGCCATGGCATCACGTTCCTCTTCTGGAACCAAGGACAAATACCACCACCACCACCACCTAGAGGGGCTGATCTCTGTCGGGCACCATCAATTCCCACTCACCTGAAATCGTGCTATCGAGTAACCAAGAGTCCACAGGCCATCAGCAGGGACTGACCGCCTGGGCTGGGCCTGGGGGTGGCATCGAGGGCTTTCTGGTACCCCAGCCGTGGGGGCTTTTCCTTATGGAGCACGCTTGAAAACACCTCCATCGCCTGACCACACAACGGCCCCAAGACCGGGCCACAGGGCTCAGCTGGAGCCCGGACTAAGGGCTTCGGGACTTCAGGCAGCGACCGTGAGGGTGTCACCGGAAAGCGGAGAGGCCACCCGGGGAGCCTCGAGGCCGTGAGGGGCCGCTGAGCCGTCTTTGTACCCGGGCTTCTCGCGGCCTCTTCATCTCATTCTGGGCTTGTGGCCAGAGTGGGTTGCATAAATCTAATCAGTTACGGGCGCCACGGCCTCGGGCTCAGGTCAGCTGTACTCACAGGCAATCGAACCAGCCGTCCGCCTTGGAGAATCGATGCCCAGGGAGGGGGAGCGCCTGGCCTCCTTGGGAATGGGGACCCAAGGCAGAGCGGGGGCAGACGGGGTGAAATCTGCCTGACGATCCTAGGGGGCTCTTTGGGGCACAGACCTGACAGAGTCTCAGAGCTCAGTGGGGTGGGGACAGTCTTCATTGACACTGACAGCCTCTCACCCATCCTAAACCATGTGGCCCTGGTTGGGGGGTCAGTTATTCTATTTGTAATGTATATAAGGATAATGCCTAATAGTAATTTGATATATTTTTGGAAAAGTGAACACTTTTTTTTATTCTCTTGAGTTATAGATTTAATTGCTAAAAAAAACTGCTGTAAGTATATTTTTAAAGTTCTTTAGAAATGTAGGGGATACTAACAAGGGTTTTCTGTGAAATTGGCATAGCAAGGAACCCTTTGAAATTTCCTCATCTGTGAAATGAAGAGTCCTAAAATCTTACTAGACCTCCCAATAGTTTAAAGTAATACTGAATGCTTCCTTTGTGGCAGATTGATAACCAAACAAGGAATTAATATTTTTAAGATGTCAAGGTCTAGCCCCATGCTCAATTTAAAGTACAGTGATTTGATTTTAGTTGAGAAATAGTAATTACAAGGGAAAAGATACTTATTCAGAATTCTTAATCCCCCCCCACCCAAAAAAAAAAGTAGTCTCTAACCATTGTGTAATTCTTAGAATGATTTTTCAATTTGGCTTTAGTTTCCTACAAGTAAGGTTAGATAAGCATCTGATTAGTTGTGTCCACCTTTGGAGATTATGTTATACTTTCAGCGTAAAGAGTGTTTTATTTTATTTAGATTCTGATGATGGAAAAATTCTACATTGTTATATCTGATACGATGTTTTGACATGGTCGTAAGTTTGTTTCAGTTCTGCTGGTGACATGATATAAATTCTATATTGCTAACTGAAGGTACTCTGGAAATGGGTTTTGTTTTATATTTCAGATTCATAGTATTGTTTACGATATGCTGTTAGGAACAGTTTTTTTTTTCTAATTTGCATGTTGCTACATTATGAGCTGAACGGTTAAAGGAAAAGAAAATGTTTGAAAACTGTTAATATTCTAAGGTGCTTGCCTATGGTACAGAGGACATTTCATCTAAAATTACGTGGCTATCACCCATGAAAACTGTAAGATCAATTGAGTTGGTAGGAGTTATTATAGAACCAGGAGGGGATGGGGCCTGGAAAGTCTCCTAGCTTCGAGGAAAGGCTTGAAGGAATTACACTGTTTGGGGGTTGTGAAAGAATTCCTTCCCAGATGGGGTTGACCATGGATTCATAAATGAATTCCTCTGTCCTGATACGTGTCTGCCTCCTTCCATCCAGCACAGACTAGGTCCCAAAGAGTGCGTGAGTGATTTACTGGATGAATGGCTTCTTTTCTGCTTTAAACTTGGAGCGCCTTACCTCTGGTGCCTGCACTGGACCCTGGGGCCCTTGGGAGAATTAGGAATGCAGAAGTGAAACTGTTCCTGCTCTCCTGTGTTTCTGTCCCGGACCCTAGGAGAGATTCAGAGAGGAAGGGGATGAGAGTAAGGACAGGAACAAGAGCCCAGTGGATCTGAGGGAAGGTCCCTGAGAATGCAGGAGGGCCAGGGAAGGGGGAGCCCTAGTGGTTTTCACCCGGCCTCTTCACTATGTCTGAAGGCCAGAAGGGATCTCTTGTTTTGGAGCTGGCTACACGGGATCGGTACATTCGGAGTCCCAGTGAACGCTGGCCCCCTCGGAGCCCCTCCCAACAGCTGACAACCAGAATCCCCCACTACTCCTGAGCCTCAGAGTTTGCCAGTCCATTTCTGAGGACCCCACCCCCACCCCATGCCTCATCTCAGGTGTCTGGGTATTCCAAGATGCCTTGGCCAGAGCCTATGCCAGCCCTTCCTGCTCTTGGCCCGTCAGGCCCCGGGCCCTACCTCTCATCCCATCGGAGCTACGCCCACACAGACTAAACCAGGCTTGGCAACCCTGCTCCTCCGCTCGAAACCCGGCCCACCTAAGTGAGGCTTGGCCACTTTTTCTCTTCCTCCTCCCAGCCCTTCCTGGCTCACGGTGCCCCCGTTCCAACATTTCTACCCTCTCAAGCTAGATCTGGGGACACCAGGCTTTTCAGGGTCCATCCTCATCCTCAGTTTAGTCGTTGATAAATAGTCCAGCCAACCCAGACCACTTGGTTTCATTGAATTCTTTTTCTCTTTATTTTTCTTCTCTCTCCCTTCCCCACCGCTCCACCCACTCAGAAAGATTTTTCAGTTGTTCTTTTCCATTTCCCTCAGCCCAATATGAATGCACTGAAGGCTGAAGGAAACACCACCACCATACAGAAGTAGTGTAGCCATAATGAGTTGGAAAGGATACCTTCTAGGAAATGACTAGTCCTGAATCTGGTGATGAACGACGTTTGCCTTTTCCCTACGCAGGCTAGACTATGGAATGCCAGCTGAGTTTAAGAGCATTTGAGGGACAGAGGAAAGTGCTTGTGGATGCGTGGTTGGAAGCAGAAGGGCAGGCAGACAGATAAGGATCACCTGTTTTCAACCAAGTCCATTTTTTGGGTTTAAGTTTGCCACATGATTGCCAACTTTGAGCATATTCTCCCACACACATCCTTCTCCATTTCTTTCTTGCATGGGGAAACACCTCTGTTTCTACTGCCATACTGTGTGAATGATTTGTTTGACTGTTTGCTGTGATGGTACTCGCTTCTTGAGTACCATTTTCTAGAACACAGACATTTGATTTAACAGAAGCCTAAGAGCTAAATAAACCATGACTGGCTGACTGGCTGGCTGGCTGGATGGATGGATGGATGGATGGATGGCTTTGTTTCCCTTCAGGACTTCAGAAAGGGGTGCTGAAACAAGTGGCTCCTTTGAGGTGCTCCAGGGGTCCAAAGCTGAATGATGCCCTAGCCAGGAAAGTGGCATTCTCTGAGGGAATTGAGATCTGCACAGCCCCATAAAGACCCAATAGGAAGGGTCAAGATGGATCTGCAGCCCAGGGCTCTCTGGGAGAAATGGATGGAAAGGGGCTCTATATTGTTAAAGTTTAGAAAAGAGGAAGGAAGGAACACTAAGGTAATATTTTTGTTAGTGACCAATGTAGGTGGGGTTGAAAACTCAGGAATCTTCAGAGATACTTCGGGGTTCCAGTTCAAAGGGAAGGCCTAAGCTGCTTCAGCTGGGCCTTGGTGTCAGGTCCTAGGGCACTAGAGAGGAAGGGTCTGGCTGGCAGACCAGTTGCAGGCTCTGAAACCTTCTTGGCTTTTCTGGGAAGGAGGAATAAATGGAAAGAATTGCATCTAATCCCAGAACAGGAGATGTTTATACCTTTTTTTAAAAGAAATTTAAAAAAAAAAAAGAAAGAAAATTGGGCCCAGGGGAGCCCGTGTGACTGTGGGGGGCCTGTGTTGGGAATCCTAGCAAGGATTTCCTGGGTTCTAATCTGAGCAGGTGAACCCAGCTTTCGGGTGGGGCAGAAGGTGGAAGGATTTGAGATTCGGTCAGGTTCCATCCAGTGCCTAAGAGGCATGAGCACAGGAGGGAAGGGGCTGGCTGACTGACAAGCTCAGGGTCTTCGACCCAACCTGAAGCATTTCTGGCAAGGCGGAACTGACAGAAAGAGCTGCCTCTGGTCCCCCAAAGCCAGATTAAAAAAAAAAAGTGAATTTTTTTAAGGTCATCGAGATAGCCCATGCTACCATTGGAGTCCTTTGTATCAAGGAGCTAGAGCTCCGAAATCCTTGAAGGCATTACCTGGGTCAAATTTTAATGAGAAGTTTTAGGGGGTGGGATTCTTTAGGCTTCTCTGAGGCATGAGAAACCAAGAACTCTTTAGCTTCCCTAAACCTTCCGAGGAAGGGTGAGAGTGGTGGTGGAAGGAAAGCAGTGCTTCCGGGTCCCTAACAAGATAGATTTTATTTAAAAAAAAAAAAAAAAAAAAAAAAAGCTTGAAGGTGGGGTTTGAAATGGGGATGGATTGAATGGAAATGGACACTGAGGTAAAATGCATTGGGGTGAAAGAAAAAGTGATCCATTGAAAGGACTTTTCCCCCTCTTTTGCAAGCAGCTCAGCTCACAAAAGTGAGATAAAATTTGCACTTCAGTTAAAAAGAAATCAGAAATTATATAGATATATATATCATATATGCCATATATATGATATATATATATATATATATATATATATATATATATATATGACAGATATTAAGAGGAGTATTCCAGGAGGAGAGTAGGTTGGGAGATTTTATTTTATTTTTATTTTCGGTTCCAATTTCTCTCCTTCCTGCTATTCCTGTTAGCCCCTCCCCCACTCACCGAAAGCAAGAAATAAAATACCCATTTATACAATGAAGTCATGCAAAGCAATTGGTTGATCTGCTCTTTCTCTCGTGTATTGATGTAAGCTTTTAGAGAGAGGTATAAGTTTTCCCCTCAGTACTGCTTTCGCTGCATCCCCACAAATTTTGGTAGGTTGTCTCATTATAGTCATTTCTTTAATTAAATAATTGTATCTCAGATTTGTTCTTGACCCACTCATTCTTAAGAACCGATTATTTGGTTTCCAACTCATTTTTCATCTATGCTGCCAAGGTCCTTTATTGAATATAATTTTGTGTTATGATCTAAAAAGGATGCATTTAACATTTCTTTTTTTCTGCATTTGTTTGTGATGTTTTATATGCCCTAATACATATTCAATTTTTATGAAGGTGCCATGAACAGCTGAGAAAAAATATATGCTTTCTTCTCAGTTTCTTCGGAGGTCTCTCATTTTTAACTTTACTAAAATTCTGTTCATTTCTTTCATTTCTTTGTTTTTTATTTTATGGTTTTATGAGTATGGGTTTATAAGGTAAGATGAGCTCCCCACTAGTATACTTTTACAGTCTATTCCTCCCCTGACTCATATCACTTTTCCTTCAAAAATTTAGATGCTATGCCTCTTGGTGCTTATATAGTCAGCACTGATATTAATTCAAGTAGAGCAAAATGTTGTTTCCCTGATAATCTCTTTTAATTAGGTCTGGTTTTGCTTTTGCTCTGAGTGAGATCATGATTTCCACTACGATCTTTTTATTCTAGCTGAAGCATTATACACTTTTCTCCTTATTTAAAGTCTTTTCCTTTTTTATGGTGGGGAGGGGAAGAGTTTACCGCATTCACATTTGTGATTGCTGTGTATTTCCCTCCATCCTGTACTCTTCTATTTCTTTTTCTTTTATACATATACATACTAATTATATATTTATATATGTATATAGAGGATGTAGATATATGGGTATGTATGTATGTGTATATATATATATATATAGTGTGTGTGTGTATATATATATATATGTGTGTGTATATATATATATGCCCACAAACATAAAAGCGTATGTATATACGGATGCTCTTCGTCTTTGAACCCAGTTCAGATAAGAGTGAGGTTCAATCTATATAAAACTGTATGGCGTCGCAGGGAGGGAGTGGGGAGGAAGTGGGGATGGAGGGGAAAGGAGGGGAAAAGATCTAATATATATGAAAGTGATTGTAAAACACATAAAACAAATAAAATAATTTAATTTTAAAAAAAAGTCAGGCTCAAGTGTTTTCTGCTCCCCTCCACTGTAAGAATCTCTTCCTTTCCAGCCTCTATTGTAAGCTAATTTTCCTCCCTCTTTCCCCCACCTCCTCCCAACACACTGTCTCTATCTCCCATTTTTCTTAGGAGATCATCTTAGTTCTTGCCACTGGAACTCTAGAGAGAATGACACCAAGACCAGTGGATATCCCATAACACACTGGTGGAGGTCTACCGAAAGGATTTAATAAGAACAAAAACAAAAAAAAAAAACAACTTTTTTTTCAGGAAAAAGAATTTTTTTTTTTTTTTTAAGGGGTGGGGGTGGAGAAGGGAAGCTGTTACAGAGGAGCACTCAGAGAGGGCCGCTTAGATCAGGGGCATCCCGGTAGAAGTCTGAAGCAAGAATTTTTTTTTTTTTTTAAGTTTTTAAAAGGTAATGTGCTCCAGAGGAATCTGGTTGAGATTGTCAGACACAGAAGTGGAATATTCCACACTTCCTCGTGATAGATGGAATGAAGTAGAGGTTTTGTGAGAAGAGAAGAGTTGGAAGGTTATGACCACAATCTCTGAGCTTTCCGTCGGCCCTTGTCTTGTGTGGGAGAGCCTGACAAAATCCCCACTCGGCAAACTGCTGATCCACCAGGTTGGGGAGAGGAGAGGATGCGTACATCTTGTGTGCGAGGCACACCAGCAGATTGGAGAGTGGACCAACTGTTAGTTAACCACTGGGCAGTTCCCTACCACAGGGAAACCCTAACCCTCGCCCAAGCCCCACAGCGCCCAGCTGGGAGGGATGGAGATGAGAATGACCAAGCTGTGTTAGTGAGATATAGATATACGTATACGTGTACACATATGTATGTCATGTGTAATATGTGTTTGTGTATGTGTGTGCCAAGACCCACCTTCCCTCACCCCCAACCGCATGGTTCGGTTCGGAGAGAGGTCTGGCTTCAAGAATGCTGTGCTAAGCAAAACCCAGAGCGACCTTTTGCAGCATGGTGTGGGAAGCTGCGGGAACTATGACAGGGGAGGCCGAAATCATAGCCTGATGGCGACTCCAATAAAGCCCTACCCCAGACTATGGAACAGAGGTCTTTGAGGTAGGGAAGTGGGGGAAGGAGGGATCCAGCCTCTGCAGTGAGGATCGCACGCTTGTCCCATTACCCCTCACTCTCGCTCCAGCCACTGCATAAGGGTACAGCTCTGGGTGGGGTGGGTAACAACGAAGGCTACCTGAGGAGATAACGGGAATGAGAAAGAGCCTGCACATCCTTTGGGGTTTCAGACGTTCACCCTCAGGTGTTCCCTTCCACCGACTACAAGAGATAGACAACAGACAGTTCAATAAGACAGACCAACACGTACTACCCAAATGACCAAGAACCTTTTCCCTTTTTTTCCTCCTCAGGTGAGTCCCTCACCACTCCGTTTGCGTTTAAGCAGGGGTCGGATTTAGTCTTTCCTGGGTTTTTTTTTTTCCTCCTCCACCCCTCCAACCTGGGAGAGGGAAAGACGATTTCATTTGTCCCAGTAAAAAGCTGAAATGCACCAGAAGGGGAAAAGACTGTAGTAAGACAGACCCACTTCGTTCTCTTTTCCCTTGGGACTGCGAAAGCTTGGGTCAAAGGCTGATTTTCCATAGACCGCAGCGAGGGAGCTGCTCTGCTACATGCTTGAAACTTGATTCAAAAGCAGGTTGTCTATGAATGGTTTAGCACTAGGTGCCCTACGAACACGCTCCCCACTCCAGGTAAGAAACAGGTCCCCTTAACTGCGGTTCTCTGATCCGTTGGCTCTCTGCTCAGCCCCGCACCAGGCGAAGGGGAGACTGCCAGTCTACGCTAGGCCCACCCAGGTTCCTTGGCGCTGCGGGATCATCACATTTAGGGAGGGAGGATTCAGATTTGGAGGTGACATCTCTGGGGACGTCGGTTGGCTGCCACAAGCCAGTTGTGGTAAGTGGTAACTGGTAACGTTTCCGATGCCTGCTTAAACCAAAGGTCAGAAAGATCGAGATCAAGCGAGCTTTTGGCCTTCTGCTCCGTAGGAAGTTTCTGAACTCCCGGAGCTCGGCTTAGGACGCCTGCGTTACAGTTTGACCAGTGTAAGTGGGTTAAGTCCCCATTTCTATGTGTTATATGAATTCCATTGCAGAAAGAAACGTGCAGGGTTACCTTTCAATTGCTGGTTCGATGGGCTTAACTTTGTCAAACTTATTATTACTTATGCCCAAAAAGATGAGGCGAGAAGTAGGACACATGAGAAAGTGTTTGAAATAATTTTTGTACCCCTAGTGCTTGAAACTAAAGAAACAACCTCTAGCATAAAGCGAATGCTGATCTAATTCCACCTTTCTTTGGAATCAATTGACTTATGCCTTTCTTATTTTAAATGAACAAATTTATCAATCCTCCCCCCTCCCCGTAAATACAACTATATCAATATTTTTCTGATAAATGAATTGCTCTTTCAATTTTTTTAAAAAATTAACTTAAATTTAACTTTTTTTTTTCAAAATGGTGCCCTGGATGGAGGGTGAACGTCTGAATGGAAAAGAATCTGAAAAAAACATTCTAAAAATAGCTATCAAAAAAAGCGTAATGTACAAGCACTTTACCCAAGAAAAATCTTTAGTCAATCTGAATAAGTCTTCCCTTCTTTGTATTTTGCAGAATATATGAAATGTGAATTCCATTGCACCAAGGGTTAGGATTAGCTTTCAATCACTGGTTCCATGGATTTAACTTTGCAAAACCTGACCTTGGGGGTTGTGGGGGAAGGTAAGGAGGCAAGAAGTACATTTTAGATTACCTATCAGGGTACCTCGATCATTCTTGTGCCCCTGTGTCTGGAGCTCAAGATGCTCAACTCTCAGGCACCAGCAGATGGGGATCTAATTCCATCATTCTTCAGGGAAAAAACTGTACTTGTCATTCTTTCTGATGTTAAATGAATATATTTATCAATTCATTCTTAATAAATTTGTTCATTTAATTTTTTCAGCAAACACAATTTTAGCCATATTTTGATGAAGAACTTGATTTTTCTATTTGTCGGGGCAACTTTTTTAAAACAGTGCTTCATAGCTTTTACAACACTGAAGAGGATCTTAAAAATTCTAAAGATGGGCACTGCAAAAGTCAGTCCAAACATATAATTTGACTAAGTCCCCATGTATAGTTTGCAGGATACATGAAATATGAATTCTGTTGCACCAAAAAAAAAAAAAAAAAGTAGGGTTAGCTTTCAATCCTTGGTTCTATGGATTTAACCGTAGAGATTTTTTTGTGAAACCTCAAATTAATGGTACCCAAAAAGATAAGGAAGAGAAAAAGTATTCTTTAGATACCTGGGAAGATGCCTGGAATCATTCTTGTGTTCCTCAGGTTTGGATCTCAAGAAACTTAACTCTCCGGTGCCAGAGGATGCTGAACTAATTCCTTTTTTCTTTGGAACCAAAGCACTTATACTTTTCTTTCTGATTGTAAATGAACAAATGTATCAATTTATTTGGATAAATTTTGTTCATTTATTTTTTTAAGCAAATACAACCATACCCATATTATAGGTTGGTAGTTCGTAGACTGGGAGGAATTGCTATTCCCAAGACTTTTAGGTTCAAGGTCCTGGGTTAGTTCCATTAGGGTCTGAGGGAAGGTGGTGATTGAAGGGGTGGTGGTGGTTTGATTTGCCCAGCACACACTACCTCCTGTCTTTCCCTCATGGTGATTTGCTGCCTCCATATATAACAAAATATTCATAGCAGCATTTTTTGTTATTGCAAAGAACTGGAAACATAATGAGTGACCATCAACTTCAAAGTGCTTAAACAAATTCTGAAAACTGATTATATTGGAATATTACTGAACTATAAAATGATGAGTATGAAGAAGATATAGAAATATGAACTAGTGCAAAGTAAGCAAAAGCAGGAAAAACAAAACACACAGTAACATTTCTTAGCCCAGCTTATGATTTCGTTGAGAAATTTCCTTTCTAGATGAGCATTTTCTTTTTTTCATAACATAAAATAAAAAAAATGATTGTACATGAAACTGCACATTATGTACAGTTTGCTATCCTGGTTAAATATATAATAAAGTTATCTGTATATTTTTTTTCTTCCCTCCAACCCCATCCTAGAGATGGCTACTATTAGACACAAACTGGTACACAGATGTAAAATTATTCTCTACATGCTTCTCTTTATCAGTTCTTTCTTTGATACCGATATCTTCATATATCCTTAATTTGTGTCTTTTAGTCAAAATGACTTAGTCACTCAGCCATTCATTAAAAAATATTCTGTTACTGTATACAGTATTCTCTTGGTTCATGTTTCATTCTTTATGCAAGGCTTCCCATGTTTTTCTAAGACCATGGAGCACATCACTTCTTATAGCACAGTAGACCATTTTCTTTGATGCTTACTATCTTACTACTTGCCTGGCACAATGAGAGGTTAAATGTCTTGCCCAGGATCATATATCCAGGAGATGTCAAGACCATTTCTCTTCATGTTGCTTCCTCCGGTTGATATAAGGGTCAAATAACTAAATCAATAGAGTATGAATCTGCTAACGAAGGGCTAGACAAGGTCCATTGATCTGGTACCAGGCACTGAGGTGAGCCCTGGAGATACAAATGTGTACACCCTTCATTGCCGAAGAAGACCATACCATCAGAGAAATAATGACATGACTTGCATTTGACTTTGTTTTGAATGAGGGATGGCTGTGCAGGTCACCAACCTCACTTCTCCTCCAGGACCTTCTGAATCCAGTGACCAAATATTCATCAGGATGACTGGAGATGACCCAGGATGAGGCAGTTGGGGTTAAATGACTTGCCCAAGGTCACACAGTTAGTGAGTGTCAAGTGCCTGAGGTGAGATATGAACTCAGGTCCTCCTGATTCCTGCACTGGTGCTGTATCCACTGCATCACCTAGCAGCCCCCAGGACACAAATAGGAACAAAGAGAAAGAGTCTCTATCCTCAAGGGGCTTACATCCTCATGGAGGGAGACACCCCTCAAGAGGGAGCTGCAAATAATAAGAATCAGCATGTTACTGAGGTCCAGAAAGTCAGAAGCACAGTTTGGGTGGGGGGATTGTGGCTCCCCTGGGTCTTCCCCCACAAAAAAGCCCTGGGAGAAAACCAGCAATTGGAGAAGGGGCCTAGCTGGGTAGATGGATGTTCCAGTGTGAGGAGAACTTGGGCACTGCAGGAGGTTCTAGAGTGAGGCTGTAGCTGAGGCTACAGAAAGTTGGATGTACAGCCAGGAACAGAATGATCCAAGGAGATGTCTGGACCTTGTTACTTGTTCACAAAAATATGAAAGAGTTCTTTGAATCACAAAAGGAAACTGACCTTTGACTAGGAATAAAAATACTGATACTTACACTGGGTGGCCTTTAGAAGACAAGTTGCTAGTCCTGATCAATATTTTTGTGAGCAGAGTGAGACCCCTGCCTCACAAGGCAGCAAAGAGCAAGGAAGTTTTCCTCATTTCCTACCTGTCAGCTAGGGCATCAAAGTGACACAATGGATAGAAGGCAGGATGGAGTCAGGAAGTTCTTCCAGTCTCAGACACCACCTGTGTGGCCCTGTGCAAGTCGCCTACCCCTGTTTGCCTCAGTTTCCTCATTTGTAAAATAAGTTGGAAAAGGAAGTGGCCAACCACTCCAGTATCTCTGCCAAGGAAACTCCCAGTGGGGCCATGAGAAGGGTTGAAAATGACTTACCAGCATCAGCTCTGAAGCTTCCAGTGTCCAGTAGGTGGCGCTGCATTCAGCAGGTAAAAGGAACTCACCTCAGAGATAAAGAAACAGCTGGCCGTAGCTGAGGTTTTAGGCAGCAAGCCTCCTCCTGAAGGAGTAGGAAAGAGAGCTAGCAAACTACAGATTTAAGAGAGAACCTGACCTGGCAGCTGAAAGATGTGAAGCCAGCTGAGCGACCTGGCCAGCAAAGATTCTGCCCACAGAGGGGGCATGCAGAGAACACCTGAAGAGAAGAAAGGATCCTTAGGCTCTTGTTCTTCAGGGTGCCCTGTCCCTATGCTCCCTTCACACACCCCATTACAAGCATGCCTGACACTGGTGCCCACCGTCTTCTCTGTTATGTGGTGCATTTGTCAGAATGTACCCTGGGTTTTCAGTGCCCAGTGAAAAGATTTGGAGCTCCTGGTCTTACTATGCCATTTTATCAATGCCTTTAGTTTGAGCTAATTGTATTTCCTGGGTGACTTTTAAAGGTGACCTTATGGGGGAGGGATTTTTATAGCTTTGGAGAACCAGAAAGGAAGCTGACCTCCTGGGAGCCCAGCCTGCAAATCTATGAGTGCTGAGGTAGGAAAATAGTTCATATGGGGTGCCACCCAATGATGATTGATGCTCATCCTCAAAGGAGAGAGGAGAAAATGAACCTCTCTTTTTTGAAGAGTCAGGAACTATGGGTGTGGAACATAGTAAACTCTGCAGTCATTATTGATAAATTTTACTAAATTAATTTTTCTTTCTGTTTAAGGGGGATTTTTAAATTCAATTTTATTTTTATTTTAAGTTCCAATTATTTTTCAGCCTACCATTGAAGGATATATTGAATCCATTGATTGGATCCATTGAGTGATCCTGTGATCCATTGAAAATGCAAGAATTATAATATTTATGCATAATGTTCATATATAATTATTACACATTATATATTGCTTATTACTACTAATAATATACATATATAATAATTATAATAACCATTATCATATGAAGTTACACAAAACACACTTTCACATCCATCATCAAAAAAATAGAAATAAAATATGCTTTGATCTGGACTCTGAGTCTAGCACTTCTTCATTTGGAGGTGGATAGCATTTTGCTTTTGAGTCCTTTAGAACCTTGGGAGATTATACTGATCAGAGTTACTAAGTCTTTCATGGTTGATTATCCTTTCAGTATTACTGCTCCTGTGGAAATTGTCCTCCTGGTCCTGCTCACTTTGCTTTGCATCAGTTCATACAGGTCTTCTCTAGTTTTCTGACACCATTCCCTTTATAGGTGCTTACAACATTACAGTATTCTATCACATTCATACACTCATAGTCCCTAACATGTCCAGTCGTTCCCCAATTGATGGAATTTTTTTAAAGGGCTAAATAGGACCTATTAAGAATTGACATAACTACATTTTGTTCTGTATTTGCTGGGCTTTTTGCAATGTCTCAGCACATCCTTTGGGACATAGTAAGTACTTATATGAATGTCGGATGTTATTTTGATGGGGTGTGTCAGAATCTTGTGCGAACAAACTACAGTTTCCCTGTTTCTGTATACTGTGCTGGCTTATTTATTGGTGGTAGCTATCTAGGAAAGACCCAAAGAAAATTTGCACAGAATTTCTTCATACAAAAGATGGGCTGTCCTTAGAGGGCAAGAGAGCAACATATTTAAAAATAAAGATAATATTAAAAGATAATGGTAGTTATTGTAGCCAACATTTATTTAGCAAAGTTTGCAAAACACTTTATATGGGTACAGTAACTCACTTTATCCTCACAGCAGCTCTAGTGGACAGGTGTCTTTAGAAGTCTCCTTTAATAGAGGAAGAAACTGATATACAGAGAGGTTAAGTGACTTAGTCTTTGAGGTAGGATTTCAACTCATATCTTCCTCACTCCAGGTTGCATGTTGTTCAGTCCTGTCTGACTCTTTCCAACCCATTTGGGATTTTCTTGATGAGGATGCTGGAGTAGTTTGCCATTTCCTTGTCCTTTCCTCAGATGAGGAAATTGAGACAAGAAGGATTAAATGACTTTCCTAGGGTCACACAGCTAGAAAGTGTCTTGAGGATATATTTGAACTCAGGGAAATGAGTCTTCCCAACTCCAAGTCCAGCCCTCTTTCACTTCACCACCTAGCTGCCTTTTTTAAGTTAATCAATCAAACAAGTCAATCAATCAAAAAGTCAATCAAACAAACAAAAAAACAAGGTATGAGTTATATTTATCGCTTTTAAATTTTATCTTATATTATTGGGCCGTTATCCCAAAAGAGAAAGATATTTTTGGATGCTCGTTCTGTCACTAAAGGTTAACTATCCTCAAGCTTTCTAAGCACCTCTGAGCCTTCCTCTCTAAGACATTTGATTACAATATTGAACTAGGCTATGCAAATTATACTAGGCATTTGTGATTCCCTTAGAGTAATGTGGGGAAAAAGGCTTCAATTGTCGATCCAATTGGAGGCTGGAAGCAATTAACTCATAGATTCCCCAGGGTAGCTTTGAGATTCAAAGGAGACGTTGAAGTTTTTTTTTAAGTGCTACAGCAATGTCGGCTGTTATTACTTCTACCTATGACACCCTAGGGGTCTTTTTACTTGAACCAGACTTAAAAATCCAAAGAGATCTGTTGAAAGCTACATTCTATGACTTTTTTTTCCCTAAAGAAACATTTGAATGCATAGAGATTTTTTGAATTTTTTACCCGCCTCCGGTCCTCTCCACTCCAACTAGCACGGAGAGGGAGAAAAAGTAACTGACTCTGTGAAGCCAAAAGATTTCCAGATAATTCCTCGAGGGTAAATAAAACATGGGAGAAGCGCCTATAGAGGCGGCTGGCTTCAGGATTGTCGAAACCCCGGACCGCCCCTGACTTGGTGAAGGAGTACACCCAGGGCATTGGGCAGTGGTGGGGTGGGAAGAAATAGCCTGGCTGGCTGCCCGGGCCCCACCGACTGGATCGCAGACAGGAACAGGGGCCCGGCCAAATGAAGCGGACTCTACTTGCCTCCTTCCTCCTACTAGTTCTGGCCTCAACCTTTGTCCAAGGCCTGGAGGAGGAGCAAGCAAGGGCGGGGCTGGACCAAGCAAGGGCCTAATGGCTGCTTCCTGTTTGGCCCTGTTAGGGTCAGCCCCTCCCGGGCCGGGCGGACTCTTGAGCTCGTTTAGTTTCGGTGAGACTGCCAGGGCTTTGGTTTCGCTTACCGACGGGAGGAGTTTTGCCCTGTAGGAAGTCCCTATAGGAGAGGGATGGGCGAGAGGCAGAACAGAAGGGAGAGACTGAGGAGGAGGAGGAAGAGAAGGTAGGAGGCGCGGAGCGGATCGGGACTGAGCCTGATACCCTGATTAGGGCGCTCAAATCGCCAGAGGTACCTCAGTGTCAGGGCGCACCGGCCCCCTTAGAACCTCTTTCAGCTGGGTGGAGAAAGCCGAGGGAGACGAGACGGAGACCCCGGCATCGAGGGGTCCACATTTCCACCCCCTGGATCTCGCAGGTTCGGACAGACACCGAGCCACCAGCAGCCGAGATGAGGACGCCGGTGGTCATGACCTTGGGTTTGGTGCTAGCCCCCTGCGGCTTGCTGCTGTGCCTGGTGTGCACGCTGACTCCGGGCTGGCGGCAGAAGACGGGCTTCCTCGATCAGCCGGTGAACGTGCTGGTGACCCAGGGACTGTGGGACACGTGTAGAGAGCAGAGCAGTAGCGAGAGCCAGTGCGGGGTCCAAGACGAGCTGGGGTACTACACTGCTGAGCCGGTGCAGGTGGCGCGCGCTCTCACAGTCACCGGGCTGGCCACCACGGCCGTGGGCCTGCTGATGGCCTCGCTGGGGGTGCGCTGCTGGCACCCGAAGCCCCGCGCCTGGCTCGCGGGAGCCTCGGGCCTCGTACTCTTTGTAGCCGGCCTCCTGGGGCTAATCCCAGTGGCTTGGTACAGCCACGTCCTGCAGAATCGCACGGTGCTGCCCGCAGAGCCCAGCCCAGTCAAGCTGCGGGTCGGCTACAGCGTAGTGCTTGGCTTCCTGGGCAGTTGTCTGCTGATAGTGGGGGGCTTTTCCCTGGCACTCAGCTTTGCCCGGGTCTGCGAAGAGTGTGCCCACCGCCGTAAGCGGTACCCCAGTCCGCGGCGCAGCAGTCTTAACACAGTGCAGATCCAATGGCCCGCAGCTGCCACCACGCCATCGATCTTGTCCCAGCGCACCCAGGGCCGGCTTCAGCCCCAGGGTGGCCCTAAGCCCCGGGTAGGGTTCAGGATGCCCCGACCAGCAGCCTACACGAACCCAGAGGATGTACTGAAGGGGGAGGAGGAAGGCAGCAGCGCGCACCCTGGCTCCAGTAGCACACTGCCCTGTGACTCAGACTTGTAGCTGGATTCCTTGTCCTGGCCCTGGTCAAATGAGTGCAGCGGGACCCGCCGAGAGACTCTAGGACTGGTCGAGACCGGGTTCCTACTTTGGCTCCTGCTGCTTTTGAAAGGCGTATATTTTGGAGGTGCAGGTGGTTTTCACGGGGTGTTAAGGCTAGAATGGACCTTAAAAGTAAGTCAAGCCACTTCCTAGGAGAAACTGGGTAGAAGAGTGGTTAGAGTGCTGCAGCTGGAGTCCGAAGACCCGAGTGAATCGATCCAGAACACTTCCTAGCTGTGGACCTTGGTGAAGTCGTTTAATAGTCCTCATCTGTCAAGTGAGGATAATTATGACAGCACCTACCTCCCAGGGTTGTCGTGAGGACCAAATAAGATAAATCACTTTCCAGAGCTTAAAGCTCTCTCTAAATGCTAGCTCCCTCATCAGAACAGGAGTCCAGCGAGCTGAACAGCTTCAGTGATAGATGGGACACCAGAACCCAGGACTCCGAGTGATCTGCTTACTGAAACACTGAGTCTTTGTTGCTCAAGGGTTGTTTGAAACTTAAAAGCAACCCAAAGAGCCCAGGTCCTACACTTTAGATCACACTTGGAGGCCTAATTGTGTTAATTTTATCCATCACATCATTTGGAATCCACCTGTCCCATTCTACAGCTCAAAGCTGATACTGTATAGAATCCAAGAATGGCTATAGAGTTTATGCTTTGGGGACCAGATGAAGAAAAGGGGGCCCAGAGAGCAAAGATTATTCTCAGTCACCCGTAGCTGGTGAGACTGAGTCACAAAACTCAGATTTAAAGCTAGGTCTCGTGACACCCAGGTTGGTGGTTATAGTTAGACTTAAAATAAGAAGCAATTTGGTATTGGGCCTGGAGTCAGGGATACCTAGGTTCACATCTTACCTTCGATAGCTACTAGTTGTGTGACTCTGGGCAAAATACAAAACAACTCTACCTCAGTTTCCTCCATTGTAAAATAAAAGAGTTGGACTCTATGGTATCTAAGAAGACTCAAAATCTGTGATCCAATGATTAGTTAGCCAAGAGTACTGGCAGACTTGCAATCTGTGGCTAATAACACAGACTGACTTACCTCATACCCACACCTCTTTTCCCATCATCCACTGGTTGTATGGCATTTGTTTTATGGAAGTTGTATCATAACAGCTGCTGAGGACAATGGGTGACAGATTTTTTTATATGGATTTCTCCTCGTAGAACTAAGGGTTCAATCTACTGGGAATTATAAAATGCAGGTAAACCTGTCATTCTTATCTCAATATTGTATAAACCAAATCTGTTCCACCTGAAGTGTACCATTATGAACTTTGTTCTCATCTGGTGTGGCAGTATGTATTGCCAACATTAGTACTTCCTCGTTACAAACTCTACTTTAGCTTGTATTTTTCATTCAGACCTTTTTCTGTCTCTGAACATAAAGTGGCCAGAAAGGGGCAGTGGGGTGAGGGGGTGGGGCAATCCACTCATTCTGAGATTGTTGCTTTGGTACCAGATTTCATATGAATTTCTATTCAAAACAAAGGCAGCCATCTGAAAAAAAAAATAGTACAAGTTGTTTCTAAATTGGGAGTAAGATACAAAGAGAATAACCCAAGGTCACCATCTCCATACTGATGCCAGGAACCAGGAAGTTCAGGCAGATTTGGTCCAGCACATGAGAGATATCAGCCCACAACCCCCTCTCTTCTAACATAGATAATAGTCTCCAACTGGATTTTGACGACCAAGAAGTCACACACACCCCTACCCCCAACAGTCTGACAACAGAAGCTGAATCATTATCTCTTTTATACAAATGCTACTTAGAAATGAAGGCAGTTGGTCTTCCTTATCAGATTATCTTGTTTCCCTGAAAATGAGAACACAGAGCCCCTAGAAGATGGACTACTAGAGCATACAGTTTGAAAGAGTTAAGCCTAGTTGAGGACAAAGCCTCTGGGTCAACAAGACAGACCTTGTCCCAAGAATGCTTCTCTGGGTTCTTCTCCAATCTCATGCAGCCCTGCCTCGAGCCTTAGTCAGATTCTGTACATCTGTACAAAAAGAACCAAATTCCTTGTAGCTTTCTCCCCACATAGGGAACTCATCCGGACAGACACATCAGTGGAGTTAATCCAAGTATGGGCCTGCTGGGAATGAGGAGTCAAGAAGGGTTTAGGACACAGTATGAGAGGATGGGTGTAGGGAGATCTTTCAAGGTACTTCAGTAGCACAGGTGTTTTTCAGATTCACAGTTCAGGAAACTACACCCGGTGTAGTGGTGTAGTGGTGGAAACACTACCTGGAAACAGGTGGAAACACCTGACAGAATCAGGTGGAAACAGCCTGACGGAATCAGAATCAACAGAGACTCACAGAAGCCATTTGGTTCAACCTAATATCCTTCATATCACGTGGGAAAAAAATGGTCATTCAACCTCTGCTTGGAGATCTGAAGAACCAAATTATTCTTTCCCTCTCCCTCTGTCTCCCCTTCTCCCCTGCTCATAAATGGAGTCGGTGGCTTCTTTGTAAGCCTACTTTTAATTAGTAGGCACTGTCCCACTAGGGAAATATTTGCCCATCCTGTCCTTATTGGAGAGCATCCCTCTAGTCTTAGAGACTCTGAACTTAGGTAGCAGATGTGCTTTTCCTGTTCCATTATTCCTCGGAACAGGTTGGTGTTTGGAGCAGGATGTAACCTTAGTTTACCCCATTCTCTCTCAAGCTCCAGGCCTTTGTGTCGTCAACTGCCTATTGGGCATTTTCAACTGAATGTCCTATGCATATCTCCAACTCAACACAACTTATCATTCCTCCTAAATCTAACCTCCTCCTAACTTCTCTGTTCCTGTCAAGGGCACCACCATCCCTCCAGTTACCCAGGATAGCAACCTTGGTGTCATTTCCAATTTTTCCCCTAATCCCTGTACCACATACCCAGTTAAGAATTTATCAAGCCTCTCTTCTACTTACACAACTTCACTCAGTCCCATGGCCCCTTCTTACCTATCCATCTACCAGCCTAGTTCAAGACTTCCTCACCTTTGACCTGCACTATTGCAACAGCCTTTTAATATGACTGATCAGTTTTGCATGTTTATATCTGAATAAATCCCTCCTGCTTCCCTACCCCAGGGAGACATCCTTATAACAAAGACTAAAACAAAAGAAGAAAAGCAATTCAGCAAAAAATAATCAGAATAGCACTTTATTTCCAACGCACACAGACTGTCCCATTGCCCTAGTTCCATATCACCACAAAGAAACAAAAGTACATTTCCTCACCCCATTCCTGGAGACCAGCTTGGTCCTCACATTAACACGGCTTTCAGTTACTTTTTCTGTTCTTTCCCCACACAATGCTATAGTTATTGTATTTTTTTTCCTCCTTTGATTCTGCTTTCTTCATTCTGTATTAATTCTTTTAATTCTTCCTAAGTTTTTTCTTAATTTTTCTTATTTGTTTTTTCTTATGGCATAGTAATAGCCCATTACAAACATATACCACTTTGCTGGGCCAGATGGGTTCACAAGCAAATTCTACCAAATATTTAAAGAATAGTTAATCTCCATACTATATTAACTATTTGGAAAAATAGGCAAAGAAGGAGTTCTACCAAACTCCTTTTATGATACAAATGTGGTGTTGATATTGAAACCAGGAAGAGTCAAAACAGAGAAAGAAATTATAGACCAATTTCCCTAATGAATATTGATGCAAAAATTTTAAATAAAATACTAGTAAAGAGATGACTGCAATATCACAAAGATTATTCACGATGATCAGGTGGGATTTATACCAGGATTGCAGGTCTGGTTCAATATTAGGAAAACTATGAGCATAATTGAACATATCAATAATAAAACCAACAGATATCATATGATTATATCAGTAGATGCAGAAAAAAAATCCTTTGACAAAATACAGCATCCATTCCTATTAAAAACACTAGAGAGAATAGGAATAAATGGAGCTTACCTTAAAATGATAAGTAATATTTATCTAAAACTATCAGCAAGCATTATCTGTAATGGGGATAAGTTAGAAACCTTCCTCTATTATTCAATATTATACTAGAAATACTAGTAGTTATAGCAATAGGAGAAGAAAAGGAAATGGAAAGAATAGAATAGGCAATGAGGAAACAAAACTGTCACTGTAGATTATATCATGGACTTAGAGAATCAACTGAAAAACTACTTGAAATTATTAACAACTTTAGTAGAGTTGCAAGATACAAAATAAAACCTATATAAATCATCAATATTTCTATATGTTAACAATGAAGTCCAGCAGCAAGAGACAGAGAAATTCCATTTAAAATAACTGCAGACAATGTAAAATACTTGGGCATCTACGTGCTAAAACAAACCCAGAAACTAAATGAACACATCTACAAAACACTTTTCACACGAATAAAGTCAGATCTAAACAACTGGAGAAATACTAGTCAATACAATAAAAATAACAATTCTCCCTAAATTAATATCTATCTATTCAGTGCCATGCCAATCAAAAAATCATTTTATAGAGCTAAGAAAAATAATAACAAAATTCATCTAGAAGAACAAAAGATCAAGGATATCAAGGGAATTAATAGGGGAAAAAGTGTGATGGAAGGCAATCTAGCTATACCAGATGACAAACTGTATTTTAAAGTAATTATCAAAACAATCTGTTTGAGAGCTACTCTCAAACTGTTAAGAAAGTTAACTTAAGAAAGAGAGTGGTGGATCAGTGAAATAGATTATGTACAAATTACATTATAAAAAATGGTTATAATAATCTGGTATATGATAAACCCAAAGATCCAAGCTTTTGGAATAAAAACTCAATATTTCACAAAAACTGCTGGGAAAACTGGAAAACAGTATGACAGAAACTAGGTATAGACCAACATCTCACACTGTATACCAAGACAAGGTCAAAATGGGTACATGATTTGCACATAAATGGTGATGCCATAAACAAATTAGGAGAACATCTGTCAGATTTATGAGTAAGGGAAGAATATATGATCAAACAAGAGCTAGAGAGTATTACAAAATGAAAAATAGATAATTTTGATTATATAAAATTAAAAAAGATTTTGCACAAACAAAACCAATGCAACTAAAATTGTAAGGAAAGCAGAAAACAGGAAAAAAATTGCAACAAATATCTGTGAAAAAGCCTCATTTCTGAAACATATAGAGAATTGAGTCTAGTTTTAAAAAATGTAATCCACTCCCCAATTGATAAAGTCAAAGGATATGAATAGGTAGTTTTCAGATGAAGAAATCAAAGCTATCTATAGTCACATGAAAAGTGCTCTAATCACTACTGATTAGAGAAATGCAAATTAAAACACCTCTAAGTTCCACCTTATACCTATCAGATTGGCTAATATGACAAAAAAGGTAAATGATGCATATTGGCAGGGGGGATGTAGAAAAACTGGGATATTAATCCATTATTAGTAGAGTTGTGAACTGATCCCACTATTCTGGAGAGCAATTTGAAACTATACCCAAAAGACTATAAACTGCACATACCCTTTGATCCAGCATTGCCAATGCTAGGTCTATATCCAAGGCATCAAAAGGTGGGGAGAGAACTTATATGTACAAAAATATAGCAGCTCTTTTTGTGGTGGTTAAGAATTGGAAATGGAAGAGATGCCCATTAATAGAGGAATGGTTAAACAAGCTGTTTGTAATGGAATATTAATAGAATATAAGAAACGACAAGTAGAATGATTTCAGAAAAATCTGGAAAGACTTACATGAACTGAGGCAAAGTGAGGTGAGAAGAACCAAGAAAACATGATACATAGTAACAGCAACATTGTACAATAAAAAATTGAATGACTTAGCTATTCTCAGCAACACAACTATCCAAGACAATCCCAAAGGACTAATGATGAAACAGACGATTTGTCTCCAGAGGAAGGAACCGATATTGTTTGAACACAGACTGAAACACGCTATTTTCCACTTTCATTCTTTTTCTATGTTCTCTTGTACAAAATTACTATTATGGAAATATTTTACATGATTGCACATGTAATTTGATTTCTTACCATCTGAGGGAGGGAGGAATGGAGAGAGAGATAGAATTTGGAATCAAAACTTTAAAAAAATGTTTAAAACATTGTTTTCACGTGTAATTTGAGGAAATAAAATATATTTACATTAAAAAAAAATACTTTGTTTAGTCATTCTCCAATCAATGGACAGCTATCTTGCCTCCCAATTCCTTGCCACCACATGCTGCCACCACCACCACCCCACAGCGTCCCCGCCCCCCCCCCCCCCCCACACACACACACCCGCCAAATGTTACGATGGATATTTTGGTTTTTATGGCAGCATTACTTTTGTATTTGACTTGTGTCTTGACTTGACTTGTGTGCCTTGCAGCGGATTCTCTGAGTCTGAGTCTGAGGGCATTTTAATCATATTTTAAAAGACATAATTTCAATTTGCTACACAAGAAAATATTCTAAAAACATATAGAGCAATTCATAGCTCCACCAAGTGTATTTATATACCTTTCTTCCTGAAGCCCCTCTCACGTCGACTATTATCTGTCAGGTTCCTAGACCTGAAGTGAAATCTCAGAATTATTTTGACCTGTCTCTCTCATTAACAATTTGTAGAAATCTTCCACATGTTTGTCAATAGATTGTCATTCTTTTTGCAATCTTCTTGTGTGTCCTCTATGACCACTTTTCCTTTGAGGAATGACTCTTGGTCATATACATATCCTTGTGTTAGTTCCCTAGGTATCTTAGACATCTGATCCTTATCAGAGATATTTGATACAAAGATTCTCCCCTTCTTCCCCCCCCCCCCCCGAGTTTACATCTTCCCTAATACAAGATGCATTGATTTTATTCAGGCAGAAGTGTTCCAATTTCACTGCAATGGCCTTCTAAGTGAGCTCTCTGCCTCAAATCTCTCCTCCACCAATCTCTATACAGCTATTGAAATAATGTTCCTAATGCACAACTCTGAACCTGTCAATCCCCTACTCAGAAGTCTCCAAGGATCACCTTTTGATAAAATGCAAACTCCATTGCTGGACATTCATCATCTTTCCCAATCTGACTCCAGGCTACCTTTTCAGGTGTATTATACATCTTTACACACAGATCAGTTAAACCAGTTTACTTGCTATTCTGCACAAATGACATTCCAACTTTTATCTCCCTACCTTTGCCCAAGCTGTCATACCTGGTACTTCCTGTGGCCCCACCTCTGCCTCACAAATAATCTAGCTTCCTTTAAAGCTTATCTCCAGTGCCACTTTCTACAGGAGGTTTTTCCTGATCCTCCCGGTATCCAGTGCTCCTCTGAATCACCTTTTCTCTATTTTGTATACATTTTGCATTTCCTTATGTATCCAAAGACTGAGACACCCCCACCCTTACCCTCACTACTCCCCACCCCCAAGACATTCTAAACTTATTCTTTCACCAGGGCTTGATCTTGACCCCATAGAAGGGTCAGATTCTCCGTCTGTATCCCCATTAAGAAGAGTACCTATTCAGCTGGGACTGTCTTGTCCCTCCCCTGCCAGAGGCTAAGCTTCAGGAGCCCCAAAACTGCTTTCCTTTTTCTTTTCACACCTGGTCCTACACCTTGTTCAGGATCTGACCCATTTGTAGAGGCTTAGTAAATACTTAATGAATTGGTCTGTCTTCTCCTTGGGCAGTAGTATAGTCACCCTTTCCCTCTCAGATCTTGGTTTCTGCAACTATAGAATGAGAGTGTAGACAGGTCTCTCAAGCCTCTGACCCTTTACTATGTGAATGAATCCTATGAATCCATGAATAGGATACAGAAAAGATGTGAAAGGATCAGAAGTCTTCAGAGGGGGCTAGTATCATAAGGTAAGGTGGCCCAAGAGAGGAGCTTATTTTTTCAGACACCAAGAGTCAAGGAGGACCTGGTATGAGAGGGAAAAAAAATACAGCACACATTTGGGGTTTTCTGTCATTAATTAGCTGCCCTAGAGATACTGAAAGTTTAGTCTTTTATGATGAAATATCAACCTGCCTCCTGATTGGATTAGAGTGGACTGAGAATGAATTTGGAAAATGGACCAATAGAAATTAGAGAGAAGACAGACCACCCCACACAAAAGAGTAAACCTAAAATCCCTGTTTTACTCTATGTATCTGGCTAGTTTTCTATGTGCATATTTATAATGTACGTATGTGTGCATGCATGTATGTTATAAACATAGTGTCCCAAAACATCTTAGTGTAGTTTTAAGTTTTAACAGCTTAAACTTTAAATGTACACACTTGTACACACAGTGCTCATCTCTGATACTTAAACAGTAAAGGTGCTGGCTATACAATTGATTAACAATGTCCCAAGCTACATAATGTACAAACAATGCTGACACACTGTGTCTGCCACGAGAAGATAAACAGTGTTTGATCACTGAAAGGGACTTCTCAGGTCTGAATTGTTATCCGAGTTCATTTCTTTCAAGATACCAATTAAAGGCTTATCAAGAATTCTCTTCACATTTCCTTGAAACATAAAAGTTGGACCTATTTTGCTGAGGAGGCAGATCTTAGACTTTTTCTTCAGTCCTCTCTTCAGCCATTCATTCAGCAGAATGAGAAGCTCCAGTCTCCTGCATATTAAATCCAATAGCAGCAGCAGTAACAGCAACAGTCGCAGTAACAGCAACAGCAGTAGTAACAGTAACAGCAGCTGCAGCGGCAACAGTAACAGTATCAGTAACAGTAACAGCAACAGTAGCAGCAACAGTAACAGTAGCAGTAACAGTAACAGCAGCTGCTAACAGTAACAGCAGCAGCAGCAGCAACAATAACACCAGCAGCAGCAACAACAGCAGAAGCCACCGCCCAGGGACCCTAGATCTACCTTCTGGGACTAAACAACCAGATTCCTCCTTTCACGTACAGACCCTTTAACTCTCCACACATCCCAATTTCTTTTTCTGCCAGACTAAACACCCCATGTTCATCCTCATGTCTTTTACAATCCTGTTTGCCATCTCCTATACAGTCTCCCCAGCTTGTAAATATCTTTCCCAAAATGTGCCATCCAGAACTGAATACATCGTGTGTATAGGATTATCAACTTACATGGAGAAATTATGCTTTTAAAAAAATATAGCCCCTAAAATTGAATTAGCTTCTTTCACTGCTGATTTATACTGACTCCTCTGAATACTCTGAAGCACTTGAACCCACATTTTTCCAAAGAAAAACAATCTAAGTACACTTCCCCCATCTTGTATTTATGAAAGTGATTTTCGAACCAAATGCTAAAAACTCTACATCTATTGTTAATCTTACTCGATATATAGCTCAGTGTTTGAGTTCCATTATATAGTTTCTTAGTTCTCCCACCCAGCTCTGTGCCACATACAGTTTCGAGAAGTATGCCATCCTCCCTTTATCCAAATGATCAAGATGTTAAATGGTACAGAGCCAGAATTTGGACACATTCTGTTGGATACTGGAAATCTCCTTCAATATTGACATCAGAGATCGACCATTCTCTAGGGTCAGCCATTCGGCCAGTTGCAAATTCACATAATTGTGAATTCTATTGTCTACCTCAGATCCCTCTACTTCCAATGATTCCAGAAGACAGTTGAGAACATAGGGATAAATGAATTCACAGAGCAATTACATTTCAGCTTTCCTCATTACTGCCCGCCACTGAGTGGACCCCCAGCTAATAGGATCTTACAATTTTACAGAAGCTAGTCAGGTACAGCAAATATCTACGGCATAGGAGTCAGAAGATCTGGCCTTCATTACTTCTGGCCTTGATTATTATAACAACTTCCTAACTGGTTTTCCTGCTTCTGGTTTCGCCTCTCTCATCACATACAGAGCTGCCAAAATACACAAATCTGACCCTGGCTTTAACCTGCCCAAGACAACCTTCAGAAACTATTATCTATAACAGATCAGTCTCAGAATCTGGCACTATCAAGCTCTTTGCAGTCAGTCTCCAGCATATTAAGACCAATAAGGAAGTTCTAGTTATTGAGTTAGAAATATAAGGAATTTGGGTGGGAAGAGCTAGCTCTTCTGACAGTCTAGGTGGGTCTTAGACTGAAATGTGTCTGCAACTTGAACCCAGTGTTATCCAGAACTGGACTGGGCTGGAGACCAGCGGATTACTAGAAGATTATTCAGGTCTTTCAACGCCCAGATGATGGCCTCTTAGATGGTTCCCGAAGGCCTTGTCTCTAAAGCACCATTAGGCTAGGAGGCCTTTGAGGACCTATCCAAATAAAGGGTTTTAAGAGTCACAGAATATGTTTCTCATCTTCATTAATTAATATATTAAGAGCTTCTAAAGAAGCTCATGAACCGATGTAAGGTGAAGCAAACAGAACCAGGAGAACAATTTGTACGATAACAGCAAAATTATAAAGATGACAAACTTTGAAATGGCAGTTAGCCATTGCATTGATCAGTTACTGAGTGTTTCAAAGAACTCATGATGAAACATGCTCCAGATAGATAGCAGATAAACCCAGTGCCATTTGAAGTATTTTTTTTTTTGGACATGATTAATGCGGGAATTTGTTTTGCTTTACTAAATATAGTTGGATACAGTAGAGTATTATATATGAATATGTATCAGTATAACATATATTAGATATAGATAATACATCTATATATTATAATATATGGCTTGCTTGCTTTCTCGGTGTTTAATGAGGGAGAAAGAAATGTGAGGGGATTTGGAAAAGAAAATTTAAATATTTAAATTTTTTAAAAATGTGTCTAAAAGTTAATTTCCTTCTTCTATTTCATGGTGGCTTTTAACTTCCCATGGGTGGGAAGCATTCTCCTTCCAAGTTTTATGAGAAGAGAGGTTATCAAAGATTCCTCAACACCAGAGATATGGCCCAGAGATCTCTATCTAGAAACTATAAGTCCCACATTCTTTACTATTCAGGAATCACATTAGGATGATCACCACTCAGCAAGGAACTCCTATTCCAGGACAGAAATGGGTAAGGCTAAAAGAAAGAACTGTTGAATCTGAGAATCAGGGTAGAGAAATAGGGAAGGCTTTGGACTCAGTCAGATGTGGATTTAAATCCCCCTGAGCCTCGGTTTCCTTATTAATAAAAGAGGTTAGCTGTGCACTTTCTAAGGTCCCTCCCAGCTCTCAATCTACGAATGAAGATAACTGTAGTCTTGCTATCCCTGGCCTCTTGTTAGGGCTGAACACTGACTAAATGTGAACAGTGGCTTGTTATTTTGTTATCTTCCTGAGCTAGCTGCAAGGGCCCCTCCATCTCCCTCCCTTCCCCACTGTCCTCTCTCTTTTCTTGCTCACACATACAGTGAATGGGAGTGAATGAGAGCTGTGTTACCATCATTATTTTTGACTATACCCTCCAAGTATTCTCCCCCTGCCTCAATTTTCCAAAGATTATTCAAGTTTCAGGGAATCCTAGTGTGCTACATTAAAGGATCATGGGGCATTTATGTCAATACATTCAAAGTTCTTTCTGCACTGAAGCCAAGCCACACTGCTATTCTTTGCCCGTGTAAACAAACACACCGTACCTCCCTGACAGTCCTATAAGCCCCAGGGGAGTGACTTGCTTCCCTTTCAGGGAGTTTTCTAGAAACTTTGAAAGCTACTGGAGTGTTTGGCCCAAATCAGTTGGGGGGGGAGGAGAGGAAACAGCAAAGTTAAATTATCAGTCAGGATTCCCTCCAGATTGACTGCAGAAAGTCAGCTATCAAAACTATGTTGGGATAAAGGAAGAATGAAATCCAACAATTGTTTCAAGATTTTTATTTAGAATCCAGTACAGAAAAATCAGAGATTGATTTTATCCATTAAATGAGTTCAAAGCCAGGGACCATTTCTGGTTCATATCATTACCCATGATAGCGACATTCTGCTTTTTCCTTCCCAAAAGCACTCAGTGAATGGCCAGGATTTAAGCAGCGTTGTCGTTTGCCCAGTAGATAATCTTCCCTAGCCAGACCAAAGCTATGCAGTCAGACTTGGCTCCTAACAAGAAGTAAAAACCGTTCAGCTGGCAGGGGTTCAGGTTATGAGGTAGTTACTCATAGGAATGTCTCCATATCATGTAATGAACAAACCCTAATGTTTTCCTCTGTGATGATAATCTAAGAGACTTAAGAGTAACATATTTTTAACTATAACAGCCTGGCATGTTAGTGGAGCTACCAGATGGTCTTGTCATGCAACGTACTATACCTCTGCCCTGGTCGGAGCTGAGGCTGCTCAAAGGAATGAGACCTAAAGGTTGAAGAGAACCCGGAATCTTGTGTAGGTGGATCTCCCCCCAACTGTCCCCACCTACATACATTCAAAAGTGAGTCTTCCATTTCCAAATCAGCCATGTTCATCATAAGCTACCTTTAAGACAGTGACTTAAGACCAAGAGTAGCTATAGTTGGATTTTTACACATCTGAGTTAATGTGCAAATTCAGAGTGGGGTCTACGATTGTGATGGAATGCTACTGTGCTATAAGAAATTATGAGCTCGATGATCTTAGAAAAAGCATGGAAAAGCAGTGAAATGAGGAGAATCAAGAGAAAGTTGTACTCGGCAGTAGCAATATTGTTCAAAGAACAACTGTGAATGACTAGGTTCTTCATTCTCAAAGAGGACCATGACATCAGGGAGGTGATGCCATGACATGCAAGTGTATTGGATTTAAGTGAGGCAGGGCTGTGCAAGGTCACCAGACTCACACTTTATCCTCCAGAACCATTGGGGTCCAGTGGTGAGATAGAGATTAGGATGACTGGAGATGGCTCCCTATTCTGAATATCTTAAAACTCAAATCAACTACAAAGGAACTATGAAAAAAGACGCTATCTGCATCCAGAGAAAGAAATGACAAATAGAAGTATGTATAGAATGATTTCTGGGTTAATTTGTCTAATGGTAGCCATCTTGGGGCAGGGAAGAAAAAAAGAAATATACATGATAACTTTATTATGAATTGAAGAGGAATGGCAAGTTGTACATAATAGATTTGTGGTTTCCTGTGCAATCATCTTTTTTATTATATTATGTGATGGAAATAAATGCTTGTCTTATTCCATAAATTGAAAATAAAATAAAAATGAAAATAAAATGAAAAAAATTTTTAAAAAATTTTAAAAGGCATCAAATTTCAGAATCTGCTCAGGGACACTAGATTTCTTCTGCTAGACTGCTAAATTCACACTCTTATTTTCATAAGGCAGGCTGGAAATTTGTTAAACATAATTCAAAGGTCTTTCATGATTTATAAGTGACATGAACCATGATTATTGCAGAAAAGGGGCACTTTTTTTCATCGGACTTGTCCTCACATTACTTCTCCCAAAGGAAGGTAATCCCACAAAATGCATTTCGTCCATCCCTACAAGAGATAAAAGCCAATTAGAAGAACAAAGGTACTGGGAGGGTGGTGGGGGGACACCCAGGCTCTATCCACTTTCTCTCTCAGGGGCTTCAGAGAACACAAAGGTGTGTCAGTCAGTCATGCTTTGTTGGTTTCAACTAACAATCTATCAAAGCATTGATTTCAGTACACACTATGTGCTGGGCCCTATACTAAGCCCTGGGGACAACATTCCACAAAATAGCATGCATTTATTAAGTGCCTAATATATACTGGGTCCTATGCATGTTTTGAGGTCAGAGTTGGGAGAGCAGTTCCAGTGTGAAAGGACTCCCTTAGACCTTCTCTGTAGTCATTGGGAGCTTTATTATGTGAATCAGCTGGGCCCTGAGATTAGCAGGGAGCTGAACAGAATCCCTGAAATAAAGAAGGATCAAGCTTATACAAGCATAAAGCTCTACAGCCCGATGGTGATGGTGTAATTTTTAGGGTTTCTTTATGGGGGTTGAGGATTAGGGATAGGGTAAGAACAAACAGGCAGAGGAAGATGTTTGTTATTGTCATGACGGGCTAAGGAAGATGGATGATGGGACAGGGAACACAGGATAAAGGAGACAAAAGCAGTTCTTAGGGTACGCATGGTACAGTATTGCAAGGGAAGGGGAAAAGGGCTTTAGGACGCTCTCAAGTTACAGGGTCTGAGGTTACTGGATGGCTACAGAATGAGCCTCAAAACCCCTCAGGGGGTCTGGGAAAGTGACCCTTCATATTCCTTTGAACCTCTAGGGCACCGTTTGTATCCACATCACTAGGCTCTGAGGATACAAAATGAAGAAGGAAACAAGTAATGCTGATGCCCCCAGTGACAACAATGTTGAACTACTGTAAGAGCTACTTAAAGTAGAAAAACCATTTCGAGACCACTTGCCAGCCTGGGGTGAGCACAGTCAACCAAGTTGCAGGCGAGAGTGATTCACATTGAGGAATGCCAAGTGTATTTACTTAAGGATTTACCTCCGGAGTTTTTGAGGCCTGGGCCTTGATCCAGGAACTATGTAGGTTATTATTAAGGCAAACCTTTATGGGCTTAAACAAATCAAAAGGCAATTCACCATCTCTTCTGGTCTCACTTTTTTTGTTTAGACAACCAATTATTTCTGACTGGCACCACCTGTACCAAGGCTAAGATTGTCAGCACTCTCTAAGAATGCTTGCAGTTAAGTTGAGGAAATAAAAATACACCTGTTACACACATACACACACACCCTACTCAGGAAATATGCAACATTCCTCTAAGGAGCAAAAGCTAGCACTTATGATGAAGGCTTTAAGATTTGCTAAGTACCTATCAAAAATTATCTCATTTGATACTCATACCAACCCCAGAAGGTAGGTGTTATTATTATCCCAGTTTTACAGATGAGGAAACTGAGGCAGCGAAAAGGGCAGTGACTTGACCAGGGTCACACAGCTACACCGTGTCTGAGGTAGGATTAGAGCTTAACCTGACCCCATGGTGCTCCGTGGCACCCTCTAGTGACCCGACATTGCCTATCAAGTGAGCTATAAATCATGTCACCTAGATGATGGACTTGTTTCCTGGGGCACAGCATCAATAGGCTGGCTTGCCTTTCTTTGTAATATAAGAGGTGGTATGCTAACAGTAGGATCTTGGCCCTATCTATTCTGTATACGACCCTGTAAATACTTGTGTCACCACTAGACCGTAAGTTTCTTGACAGCGCAGCTTTTGCTGTTCTACCATTTCAGTCATATCGGACTCGTCATGGCCCCATTTGGGGGTTTCTTGGCAAAGATACTGGAGCGGTTTGTTATTTCCTTCTGCAACTCATTTTATAGAGAGTGAAGTGACTTGCCCAAAGTCACACAGTAAGAGTCTGAGGCCAGATTTGAACTCAGGAAGATGAGTCTTCTTGATTCCAGGCCCAGGGCTCTATGGACTCTGGCACTATGGTACCACCTAGTTGCCCTACAGAAGGTTTAATTCTTTGTTTTTCATTCAAACAACAAGCATCTATTATGTTCCAGGCTTTGGAGATAAAATCTAGGCTTTGGTGTGATGGCTAATGTTTAAAAACAGGCTGGGGGCCAAGGCTGGGGGTTGGCGGTGGGGAGGGTAAGATATATGCAGAGCACACTTCTAAATTAATTTTCATTATTGTCATCTTCCCCATTACTGTGTGTCTGGACAGCTAAAAACAAATAAAGCCCAATTTATATCATTTGCCAGTTTCCAAGGGGGACCAATGGTGACACCACAATCAGCTCTTCCAAGTTGGCTTGAGTTGCCTTCATTTACCCCTGAGCCTGAGCATCATATAACTTTCAGATAGTCATCTGGATTTCTTCAGTGTATGACAGTTTTTAAAGAGGCAAACAGCTCTTCATTTGATGAGTTCATGGGATTGGGGTAAAGTTAAGATGACTTTCTGTGGGCCACTCTGCCAGCTTTCTCCTTGTCAGAGAACCATGACATATGCCATGGCACTTATAGCACCTTTAGAGAAGGTAGCTCTGCAGGGTCCCCAGTAACCTGCAGCAGGGTCTCAAGAATCATGGCAAGCCTGTTGAGAGCCATTCACCTGGTGAGCTGTGGTTTGTCGCAGTCCAATTTCATTCCCCAGAAAAGGCTCTCTTTGTGCTGGAAAGGGCTCTGTGGTCCTTCCTTGTCCACAGCCTTGTTCTTGTTTCCTGGTACCAGGCAGGGCTTATAGGCAGGGACCATCCCAGAAAGCCAGGTTGTGTACATGGCATCCCATTCGCCTTTCTGAAACCTCAGAACTTGTAACACTGGAGGAGACAAGAGTTCCTGAGCCTTGGGCCAGAAGGGGTATGGTGTTTAACAAAGCACACAGGCCAAACAGATGTTCTTTTTTAGCTTTTTTCTTTTTTTTAAATTAATTAATTTTATTTATTTTCAGTGTTCTACAATCACTACCATATAACTTAGATTATTATTTTTCCCTCCCTTCCTGAGACAGCGTACAATTTTGCATAGGTTTTACACATACATTCCCATGAAATACATTTTCACTCGTCATGCTGTGTTGAAGAATTAAAATGAGTGAGAGAAATCACCTAACAAACCGAAACTCAATACACACACACACACACACACACACACAAATGATCTACTACATTCTGCGATTGAATTTTATAGTTCTTTCTCTGGATGTGGAAGGCATTTTGCCTTAGACAACCTTTGGGAATTTTTTTAAGTACTTGCATTGCAATGAAGTTTCAAGTCTACCAGAAAAATCTCTCACACACTGTGGTCGTGGCTGTGCACAAAGTTCTCCTGGTTCTGCTCCTTTCGCTCAGTGTCAGATCATATAAGTCTTTCCAGGCCTCTCTGAAGTCTTCCTGTTCATCATTTCTTATAGTACAATAGTATTCCATTACATTCATATGCCATAATTTATTCAGCCATTCCCCAATTGATGGGCATCCCCTTGATTTCTAGTTTTTGGTCACCACAAAGAGCGCTGCTATAAATATTTTTGTATATGTGGGACCCTTTCTCATTTTTATGATCTCTTGGAGATACAGTCCTAGAAGTGATATTGCTCTGTCAAAGGGTATGTACATTTTTGTAGCCCTTTGGGCATAGTTCCAAATTGCTCTCCAGAATGGTTGGATCAGCTCACAGCTCCACCAGCAGTGTATTAGTCAAACAGATGTTTTTGACTCAGGCTAAATCTACAAATTCAGCTTTCCTGGAAGCTGGAGGGGGAAGTGCCAGGGGGCTGCATGTACAAGCAAGTTTTCCTATTAAAGCCCTCTCCATCTGACAATTCAAAGGCTAAAAGGGAGGTACGGGGCTTCGACATTACAACGTGCTCACTTGGAAGCTTCCTCTGCTTGTGCACTCAGGCTGAGTTCATGTCCTGTGGGTCACTTCTGACACGGAAGTCAGGGTTCATGAAACATTTAACAAAGAAGTAAGAACTTGTGATTTAGGATGGCCTCTCATGGGGCGCAGGGAGGCATTTGGAAGCAAGCTACATCAAGTACAGTCAGAGTGGTTCAGGTGCCAAGATAACAATGCCTTCCCACTGGGTCACAATGGGCATTTCAATCAGATTTCCATTTTTTAGAAGTCACAAGGGGACTGATGTCAAATGGTCTAACTAAGTTTAAATCATTGAGCAGTCAGGTCAAAACAAAGCCTCTTCAAAATAGACTTAAGGGTATTCTTCCCTTTTTAAATCTGAAGAACCTTATTTCTTAATGAGTTGGAATCCCATAGAATGCCAAGATGAGGTTAGAGATGAGCTTACTGATCTGCATGAGTAGATATACTTTCCACCTCTTCTAGGAAATACCTCATGGTGTAGGAATTCCCTAGACTGATGAAATCATAGGTCTAAAACTTTAAAGAAAAAAAATTAAAAGTTATAGACTACTTCCTACTGATGGGATGCTTGGACCCCACTTCCAAGGTCACATTTCTCCTCTAACCTCAAAACACTGTCCCTGACAGTTTTCTCTCCAGCCTGAGGATACTATACCTAGCAGTAACTCAATGAGTGGGCCCTAGTGAGGCAAACTCTCTCTCCCTATTACAAGAACAAGTTGACCTCTGGAGAATTTCCCTTATATGAATAGGACTATCTTGTACCAGCAAAACTATCATGTACTGATTCCCAGTTACCATATACAATCCAGAGGTCAAGCTATAGAAGTCAACTCCCGAAGCTATCTTGTTACAGAAGTAACAGTTCAAAAACACACCCCACCCCAGGGTTTTCAGTAGTGAGTGATGCCTGTGACCAAGGCTGTGTGTTATTATTTAATTAGCATATTTGTCACATGATCCACTACATTTCCTATATAAGCTTTAGCATCATTCCGGTTAGGTTGTAAGTGCCTTAAGGAGTTCTGCCTGCCATATTGGCATTGCAATAAACTTTTGCCAACAGGACTGAAAGAATGCTTGAGTTCATGAATTCTTTCCAGATGACCCAAACTTCCTCATTTTCCAGTTCAATCTAGGGCACTGGCTCATCATTCTAATCTTAGCTTAGTCTTTGTTAGTCAAAAGGATACTGCTTGATGTCTAAGGACAGGCTACTGTCCTTAACTCATGTTTCCTTCCAAACTTCTTGTAGGCTCATACCAGTGAGGTCCATGATCTGAAAGGGTCTGCCACTCTGGGTCTACCCAGAAGAGCATCCTTTTCCAAGAGAAGATGAAGAATCCCTCCCTTAGAATGATACAGCATACATATCTTTGGAGAAGTAATTGTGGTCAGGTGAAGAGCCAAAGCAGCCAGTACAGGTTTCCAGATGAGATATCTACACTAAGCCAGCAAAGTAAACCAACAGGAGAAAAAACAGCTACCATGAACCACTATTCAAAGAGTTTGAAGGCTTATTACATCGTTGTGAAGTTTTATGGTGGAGAGAAAGAAATGGCATCTGTGCATGTGTTCACAATCATTTTTGGAGAGACAAAAGAAGAAGTTAGACAGTTATATATATAATAGTATATATATATATATATATAATATATATATATGTCTCTATATGTGCGGTACACCCCCCCCAAAAAAATATATATATATATATACATACATATATACATATGACAAATTAAGTGCTATAGGAGAAAGTGTTATAGGAGGTGGGGGTGGGTGGGAAGAGTCCATGGTGCTAGAGGTCACCTCCAGGCTACCATGATGAAGGAAGACTTTTTGGAAAGGATGGAGCATAAGCTAGCTTCTTTAAGTTAAATTTTATTTCTTTCAATGAACAGAAATCTATGCTCCTTCCCTCTCATCACCAAACAATCCTTATAATAAATATAAGGTCAAGCAAAACACGTTTTTATATTGGCCTTGTCGAAGAAGGCATGTTTTGGCTAAATGTTAAAGGATGAGTGGGATTTAGACAGAGACGAGAAAACCTTCTTTCTCAGTAAGGGCATACCATAAAACCCAGGACTGACAGTAAATTTGAAGAAAGTTTGGTCAATAGAGAGTAGAACTAGACAGAACAGAGGGGATTCATAATGGGAAGGAGAAGGGGATGGAGGAACAGGAAAGGAAAGTGAGGGCAGGTTTTCTCCTCTAGAAAGTCATTGCAAGATCACAAAGAATCTCTAGCCTTAGTTACAAATAGATTGTAACACAGGGAAAGCTCATATCCACAAATCGTGACAACCCCATTGAAGTTAGTGGAAGAGCCAGCAACTCCACATCCAACATTGTCCGTCATTACTAGGAGGCATGCATTGGTGCCTAAATTTGTAGCCAAAGGAACCAGGTTTGAATCCTTGTCTGGTGGCTCCCTGCCTGGATGACCTTGGAGACCACTTTTCCTCTTGCCCTCACTTATTTCCATGAGGCAGCATGGCACAGTGGTGTGAGCACTGGATTTGGAATCCAAGGGACCTGGGCTCAAGCTCAGCTCTGCCCCAGAATAGCTGGGTGATTTTAAGCAAGTCACTACAATCCTCCAGACCTTGGCTGCCTGGTTTGTAAAAACAAGACGGAATTAATCTTTGGGTGGCATGGCGGTAGGAAATAAAGAAAAATAAAAATAAAGAAAAAACCTAACCTATAACAAGCAAAATGTGCTAAGCAGACTAGAAACAATTCCCAAGAAAGGGAAAGCAAAGAAAATGGGCTATTAATAAGGTCACACGAGTTAAACAGTGTTTTTGAGCAGGCTTTAGAATGGATTAAGACTTTAACTTCACGTAACAGGTTAAGCTCATTAACTTCACCCAATGTAATTGCATTCCAATGTCTTTTTCCCTTAGGGGACCATTCAGGCACTTGCTTTATTCATTCCTCAAGTCAGCTGAGGGAGATTGTCAAGTAGAGGTAGAATGGAAGTTATTTGGAGATCAGTTGTAAACCTTAAGACCTTAGTCATCATTGCAGTCTTGCATTGTGTCAGCTGTATTTAATCACGCACCCATGGACCAGTACTGAGAATCACAGTGTTGCCAAGTTGGAAGAACCCTTGGCAGTCATCTAGTTTAAGCCATAATGGATAACTGATAATCACCCATAAGTGCTAAGTAGATCTCTACTCAGTCTTTGCTTGAAGTCCTACAAAGAAAAGGGAACACTATTTCTCAAGTATCCTACCCTGACTTTGATGGTCTACCTATGTTAGGAAATGTCTTTATCTTAGCCTAAATCTGCATTTTTTATAACTTCTTGTTCTAACTTTTTGGGGACAAACAGAAGAAATCTCATTCTATTTTATCAGGTCCTTATCCTAAAAGTCCTCTCTTCTCCAGGTCCTAAATCCCCTTAACCTAGTATAGGATGGGGATGGTTAAGTGGCCCAGTGGATAAAGTGGCCAGACCTGGAGTCAGGAAGGCTCATCCTACTGAGTTCAAATCTGGTCTTACATTCATCAGCTATGTGATCTTGGGAAATCACTTCATCCTGTTTGCCTCAGTTTTCTCATCTGTAAAATGAGCTGGAGAAAGAAATGACAAACCACTCCAGTATCTTTGCCAAGAAAACCCCAAATAGAGTCACAAAACATTTGGACATGACCGAACAACACCTTAGCATCATGGATTTAGAAAGGGGGGCTCAGATGTCTCATCCACTCATGAGGAGACTCACTCTGAGGGATTCATCCACTCACCTGTGGTCACACAGATCTTGAGTACTACAGTGTGGGACTCAAACCTACATTGTTCCCAACTGGGTCCAGAATTCTATCCATGAGCTTGAAACACTCTGGACATGCTAGGTTATCAGGTGCATTTCTATACCTACTTATTTAATATCCGCCAGACTTTCCAAGTCACTTTTTATTTTTTGGCCAAATGGTGCCTACCCCACAGATGAGTGGAGTGAGTAAAGTCATGGATGGCATCATGATACAGTAGAAAGTACTCTGCATTTGGAGTCCGATGTCACACTTGGAGACCCTGGATGTCACCTATCTGTAAGACAAGAGGATTGGACACAAGGGTCTGCTCTAAAAGCTCTTCCAGGTGTGAGAGATGATTAATTGGACCCCTACTCCACTCCAATCACTATTAACCTGTTTGATATGATTTCATAAGGGGAGTGATTATAAATTCTGTGTATTAGGCTGTAGAGTTGTGAACTGCAGGTGTCACCTAAGTTCACTAGCTTAATCATAGGAAGCCAACTAGAGGCACTCCACCCTTGTTTTCGCCTTGTTGTGATGACCAAGCCGGGTGGAGGTGACTCATGGATGTTCCCCAGCTATTTTGGTTGTCACTCCCTCTCTCATGATTCTTCGATGTCTTTATCTCAGCCTAAATCTGCATTTTCATAACTTCTTTCCTTCCTTCCTGTTCTAATTTCTGGGGACAAACAGAAGAAATCTCATTCTATTGTATCAGGTCCTTATTCTTAAAAGTACTCTTCTCCAGGTCCTAAATCCCCTGCATTTTTATAACTTCTTCCCTCGGACCCAACATGGGGAGACGGCCAGGAGCATTTGACCAACAAGTAGCCCTGTTTGCCATCCCATAGCCTGACTGTCTACTGCCCATTAGCCCCTGGAGATGTTTTGACATCCGTATATCAGTCCAGCCCAGTCCGTGGGTGCGCTCTTTGGCTCAGATCTCTGAAAGATCAAGACAGGTCTGTCAGGGTCTGCTCATGTCCTCATTTGTCAACTCATGGGTTCTATATTGTGTGTAGACCTTCCTGGAGGGTCAAGGGCAAGGTCACTAAAATAATAATATTCCGTATTTTTAGTTTGCTTCATCTGGATTGTCTAGGTATCAAGCACTATAAAACTAAGGTCCTGGAGGAAGGGGGCATCTCAAATCATGAGGAAGCCCTGGGACCCACTTCCTTAGAGGTTGCCATAGGCACTTTAATAAAGTGCTATTGGTTTGGAGCTCTGCCTCAGTGGTTTTTCTTGTAGACTGGATAAACTGTAGGCCCTCCACAGCTCTAAATTTTTGCTCTCAATGTCAGTAAAACTCGAAGACAACCTTAACACTTGGTACACTATTTTTACATAGGTAGTTTCAGCCCCCAGGGTAAACAACTGCTTAAGCAGGTGTGGGGCAAGATAGGTATGCACTGAAAAAGGCTGCCTTTCACATTCTCCTTCAGATCCCTTCACCCTGAGCCACCAAATGCAGAGCTAGGCAGTGTCTGGGGAAGAGCCTCAAGCCAAAAGTGAAGGTTACCTGGGCGCCCGGTGA